>VWZF01004708.1:49815-116243 GCA_013396755.1 Sclerurus mexicanus | reverse complement strand
TGTTATTAATGTATTTATAGAAAAACTTTTTGTCATTCCTAACAGAAGTATCCAAATTGACTTCAAATTGTGCCTTTGAAGACCAAGCTAACCTAAACCTGACCCTGTATTTTGGTGACCAGAGCATCATCCTCTCTGCCCTGGAGCTGGTGGGTCAGCAACTTGCCTAAACTGTGTCCTGAGGGAGAAAGCCACTCACTGGCCTGGAGGTCCAGATGTAATCTCCAAGGTGAATCTATGGGCTGCACTGGGCAGGGATGCTGAGCCTGAGGTGCTCAGGACATGGCATCAGGGGTGTACTGCCCAGATGTGGTAAAGGCAGCTCCTGGGTATGGTATGGGGGCTACACCAGCACTAAGGATCAGAGCAAGCAAAGGTCATGGTGAGCATCTTCTGCTGCAGCCTAGTAGCCCTCTCCTCTTGACTTAGGAAACCTACCCTTTCTCCTGCCATACTGTGCTATCCTTGTATATATTCATGTATGGGAGAGGGAGAAGAAAAGGAGGAAAAAAGAGATAGAGGAGAGTGGAAATCTGTCATTTGAGGAAAATTCCCTAGTAAAGAAGCAGCAATGTTGGTATTTGCATGGTGGAGGACCCTGGTCAGAGCCCCATGGTGCAAAGCTCTCTACTGAATAATTTGCAGCTGAAGTATGAAGCAGGAGGTGACATGAAGAGTACAAACAGATTGTGAGAGTGGGAGCTGGCAAGGAGATAAATAGCAACAGGTCTTCAAGAATTTTTTGTACCTTTGTCTGGAAGGTTCAAAGCCATCTGAAACTGATGCAAGCATTCCTCTCCTTGGCTTTGTTGGACAAATGTCTGGGACTGTGACCATCTTCTCCTGGAAGAGTACCGAGTGTCTAGAAGACTGGCTCATTCATCTTGTCCTGCAGAGACCCTATCTGAGCAACCCTATTCCTTGTATTTTGTTTCTCGCCCTGAGTGCTGTAGGGCCAGAGAGACAAGGACCAGCTTCATCAGTGTGTCCCAGAGGCCTCTCCATCCCTCCTCATTGCCTTGTTCCTGCAGCATGGCTGCCTGAGAAAAATACATCATCTCAGCAGGCCTGAGCTACAGCATGAAAAGGATGCATAAAAGATGGCTACATTCATTTACTTAATAATTTGGCCACCCATATTGCCCTTCCTCAAGGCAGGTGTCCAGCAGTGCTTTTACTGTGGCCATCACTGTAGCACAGTGCAACAGAACAGCTCGTTTCTCCCAGAATGGTAACTGTCAAATCAAATGACCTTTTGTTCTATCTCTTTAACTTAGGGAGCGAGTTTTCTGGGAGCCCATACAGCCACCCACAGTATTCAACATACAACGACTCCTGGAGGTTTCCCAACCCTGGACTCCTGGGTAAGTCGCCACCTCTGCCTTGACAGCTCAGAGTAATGTGTGTTTGTCCACCTCTGAGGTGGGCAGAATATGTGTACTGACCTGGTCCTCAATTCTCATGCTCAGCCCATGCACGGGACTGCAGGTCTCCTTTGAGGTGCACAGTTATTCTTGGCTCACTTTGCCAACAGGAAGCCCTGACTCAAACCTCTTGTCATCCTACCTCTGCTTGATAAAATCCTTCCAGAGATATGGGGTGTTGCCAGAAAGCAGGATCCCCATTTTTTTTGAGAGTAAGGAATCCTATTCAGACAAAACTTGGGGTCCCAGGTTGCTTACAGCCAGATGTGAGCCCTGTCAGTCCCCATGGCATTGCTGCTTGCTCATGCAAGTGCTTTGCATTTCTCCCTGACCTCATGTTGCGTTTACGCCCGAGTTGTGTGTTTGCCTACTCCATCCCTCCTCAACAAGGGACTACCATGCCTGTGCAGACTCGCTGTTGCTGGCACGGTCTCTATGAGCAGTGTGAGACAGAAGCCCTGTAGCTCATGAAGGATCATGGCCCTCATGTGAAGGATAAACATAATCCATTTTACACCACTGTCAAAAGCTGGCCCACTTTGACCTTATATACATGTAGCATGCAGTAATTAGAATTTTTCCCTGCATAATTTGCATGGATGAGGTAAGTAAAATACCAATTAATTGTCATCTCTCAACACAGGAGTAGCATGCCTTAGAGATTTCCAGATTTATGGATGACAGGGCTGTTATATGTGACCTCCAGCAGCGAAATAATTTTGAATTTTTGTCATACTTTTTTCATCCAGTTTCTTTGTTTTAAGTAATTGAGTCCCCATGTAATTGAACCACCCAGGCTGTATTCATCATGGTTCTTGTCCTTAAACAAATCCTTGGGGAGCCATAGACAGCCTCTGCCGCTCATGCCATGGTGCTGGTATAATACTGCTATTTGCTGTGCCACATTTAAGGGTTTGTTAGTGCTTCCATCATAAATCAGCAGACAAATCTCCAGCTAATATGGATGGGCATAGCTGCACAAAGCCAGGGGAGTCCCTGTGCTCAAACTCACAGTTTCCATGGCCACAGCTGGTAGCTCTGGTGGGATTTTGGCTGGGCTGCATGAGGAAGATGCTTTTGCCAGGGGGAAAGAGCACACACCATGCTTTCTTCATATCTCATTTTGCAACTCCTTTGGAAGCAGGAGAGCTGCTTCTGCAATGCTTTGCATCATGGATGGACCTAGGAAGCCAGGGTGTAAGTGATTTTCTAAAGTTTGCTTGCAACCTGGCAAAGAAACTGGCATGATAATAAAAATAAATGACAGCCCAGCCCTAACCCTGCCCTTCTTCATGAGACAGGGCTTTTGAAGAGTTATCTGGGCTGTGCACTGTGCTCCGTGCCTGTGGGTGTCCACGTCTGCAGGGGAGGATGTGTGCACCATCTGGAGCCGTCCCAATCTGTGCAGACCCACAGGGATGGGCAGTGGCCTTCTAGCTGCAGCAGCAGCAGGCTGTGCCCATGCCCTGCTCAGCTCTTCGTTTGAAGTGATGGGCTTGTATCAGCTCCAAGTGTGCTGTCCAGGGTGCCAGACAGGGTAGGGCCCCGTGGTGCCTTGAGGATGTTGGAGATGCATAGGTCTGCATCAGGAGAAGACTGTAAAGCAGAGATTGGTCAGGAGACAGCTATTTGCTGCCAGGACACCTTTTACCTGTGCCATTCCCTTTCTTCTCCATTCCTTTTTACATTTCTCATTTCCTTTTTATATTTTAGGGGCAAATTCCATCTCAGCCATACGAGCACAGTAGCACAGTTATGTGGATGGCATGCTCCTTGCAGCAAGGCTTGCATCTCAGATTGGTGAGGGTTTCTTCAACAGTATTTACTCAGCAGCATGCTGTGAATCTGTGTTTAAATGAGGCAAGGGCAAAAAAATTTAGATGCTACCATTTTCCTTCAGAAACTGCAGCTTTATTGAAATTTAAATGTTTCATGCTGTAATGTCAGTACTGCCTTTTTTAATTTTTATTTTTTGCTGTTGGGAATTGTAAAATATATAATCTTGGCTTCCTGTTTTTATCCTCTTCAATATACCTTGTTTTGGCATTTTCAAAATCTTTCAGTAAACACAGGCTCAGTCATTGCACAGATAAGGTTGTATTGCTTTGAATGTTCAATGACGCATTTATTGGGAGTTATGAGACTGGAAGTCTTGATTCATCAAAAATAAAAAGAAGTGGGGAATTTTTGTTCTGCAGAAAGTCCTGAAAATTAATTTCCCATTTCAGTTCTGTCTGGTCACAAAACTGGAGGACTGGAGTTTCCTGGTGGGTCCAAGTACAGAGATACGATCCGAGCAATGTCTCTGTGATCAGCCACAGGCTATGGGTCAGACATCTCTTGTGCCTTGCAAAAATCTCTCTTAACCACAACTCTGCCTTTGTCACTGAGGGCCTGATCCTGCACTCCCTTCTCCCTAGTGCCTGCTAATCCTGCTGGTAATCCAGGGCAAGTAGGAGTCTGTGACAGAGCCTTGAAAATCTGCCCCAAGTCTCCCTGCATACCCATAAGGTGCTGTGTGATGAGCCTGAGCACCTGCAGTGGAGTGGAGGTTAATTTGAACTATATCCAGGATGCTTCCACTCCTCTCAGGAGTATACGTGAGAGCATTTAATAATTCTCTCCTGAGAGAAAGCACTGGCAGTATCAGCCTCAGAACAGAAACCCTGACAAAATTAATCAGGACTGGTGCATTGCCTGACACAGTTTGTTTTACAAAGTCCTGTTCCTTTCACTGAGATGAAAGTGTAATACTGTAAGCACTTAACAGTGCCTATGTTCAATTAATTCCCTGTGCTGGCAAGGAAGAATTGCATGGTAGCAATCACACCAGGCTGAGATCTCTGAAAGAGGAGCTAAAAGGAGAGATGCCGTGATTTGCAAGTGGCAGGAAGAAAGGATGCTTGGGTTGAAAATTTATTTTTTGAGGGGGAATAAAGAGAATAGCAACTGAAAAAGAGATTAGAATGGTGAGAAAGCTTTTTTTGTTAAGTCTCCAGTCTTTATCATGTACATGTGGAACAGCAGTGAGGGGTGTGAGGTGGTGTCTTCATGGGAAAACAGAACCATGCTTGAGGCATGCAGGCAGTGGGAAGAGGCTGTCCAGCCACAGAAAAGTAACAGCTGCTCGACATCAATACCTGCTCTTCCCTGGCTTTGTTGCTCCACTCTGCTTTGCACCAGGCAGCCAAGCCATGTCTGCCTCAGCTGTTGTGGAAAATGGTGCAGATGAGGGACCGAGCAATCCCAAATGCTGTGCCCCATTGCTATTGGAGAAGGGCAGACAACCAAGCTACAGTCCTCCAGAGCAGTCAAGAGAAGCAGGGGCAGAAGAAGTCAGTTTCCTACTGTAGGTCTGCAACATCTTCCTGCTCTTTCATCCTGCCATCAGCCCTGGTGACACCCACACCCTTCTTGTGTGGCAGGGACATGACAGCCTGTTTTGTGGAGGTTGGCTCAGTCCTGCCTTGACCATAGCACAAGTGAGGACAGACTTTGAGTTCCCAGGGGGTTGTGCTTGGAAGAGGACACAAACCCTGGCCACACACGTGGTGTCTAGCTTGGTGGCTGTAGCACATGTCCCCATCTCAAAGCCAAAAGAGGTTGGGGAAGGGCCTGTTTTTCCTGGCTCTGTTTTTCCACACTGTGAAGTGAATGACCTGCAACCAGTACAATGCAGGGATGTACACAGAGGCACGTGCATGAGTCCTGGGGCTCAGGCAGTCACCGTCAGCACATACTGGTGCTTGCCAGCATAAGGTCAACTCAACATGTGCATGTGAAGAGCAGATAACAGTAACACTGTCTAATGAAGAAAAATGATTCAATTTTGTGCTGGCTTGTAGTATTTGGCTTAGTGCTGCTCACTGTGGGCACTGTTCAATTCAGTGTCCCCTTTCCAACATGGACCTGGTCCCTGTGCACTGGTTGTGGAGGTTTGGCTGCACCATTGCGGTGTTGTGACTGCTGGTGCTGGCATGGTGTCATGGAAGGGCAGGGCTTGGAGCTGGTCAATTAGGATTAGATTCAATTCCTCTGTGGGTTTCTGTGGAAAGATTAGAGAACAAGTAGGCGCTAGAAATTACTGTGTCAAGAAATAAATTGATGATAGAATGAATTAGAAAGGAAAAACAACAGAAGGATAGACAAGTGTGTTCTGAATGGGAGCATGGTGACAGGAAGACTAAATACTTTCATTTTTCACTTTAAATACAAGCTTTTTCAATTGCATTACTGAAAGGCAAACCGGAAACATCTAACTTGAGAGAAGTGTAAAGCCTTTGAAAAGCATGGAAGAAATATTGGGCTTTGGTAGGTGCACTGAGTCAGAACAGCAGTGAAGGAAGAGGGAGTGGGAAAACAAAGGTCCTAACCCCCAAAAGACCCCATTTACTCCATAACCTTGTAAAATGCAGCATTCATCCAGTTCTGGTGAGGCCCAGACACTGCTGCGTGAGTCAGGGTGAAATTGCTTGGTACCATTGGCTCCCTCCTTTGGATTTTTGACCCCTCTGCCTGAGCTGCAGTGCTGTGGCCAGTGCTGATGCCAGTGCTAGTGGAAACTGGGGTCTCTGCTGGGACCACCGCTGCCTGCTTCACATCAGCCTTGTGGTGCTGTGGTGGGTGAGAACAGCAGTTCCACCCAACTCTTCACCAGAGTCGTTTTACCTCAAGATACTGCCTACCCTGCAGTGCAAAATGATCCCCAAGCACTCCGTGCAGCAAGAGTGGCCATTTGGGGACATGGGCCAACAAACTGGGCACCCCCAATAGCGCAACTCCCAGTTCACTTGCTACAGAGAACATGCCTAAAGTCCCAGCTACACAGGACATGCACATTTTGAAGTCTGGTGAACAGTTATACTTGCCTTTGCTCATTCAAGACTAGCCAATTTGACCAGGGAAGGCTTCCATGTTTTCAATGGCTTGATTTTGTGTGGGATACTCCGTATACAGCATTTAATTTTAGGTCACCAATGGAAACAGTATTCACTGTCTTTCTGGAGCTTTCAAGTACTCTCTCCAGAAATATAGTTCTGGAGGCAGGGGCTTGTTAACCCAGTGTTAAGTTACCTGGAAGAGACTCTCCAGGATAGGAATTGTGGTGTCCTCAGCAGGTAACACAAGGCTGTCAGCTTTACACTTGTGCAAGCATAAATGGGATGATGACCCTCTTAATGGATCTACTTTGCCACCATTGGCTATGGCTTTATTTACCATTTAGTAAATAAACTTAGATGGGATGGGTTCCTACCTAGGAGTTTGTATACAGACAATTTTGCAAAAGCTTATCCGGGCCAGTGATTTCATGGACTCTCTTGAGTTATTCTTGGGTACAGTAAAGTATCTTTCTAATCAGGTGGGACCACACTTGTGAAGAACTGGTTTATCTTTTTTAAACCTAGGCCTTTGTAGTGGACTTGTCTGATTTTTAAGTGTGGATGTCTGGTTCACTAAGGATGATAATGAGGACAACACAGCTGGCCCCCCTACACACAGGCTCCTATTCTGCCCCAGCACTGACTGGTGCAGAAGCCACATTCCAGTAGCTAAACCCTTTGTTTCTGACCCCTCAAGGTTGCAGTGACAGAGTGCCACATGCTGTGGTAGGACACTGATCATGAAAAAGAAGTTTCCTTTACTGTGACTGTGCTAAGGAGGGCATTGTGCATACTGTGCAATAGCAGATGCTGGCAGAGCTCTGTTTTTTTGATGCAACAGCTTTTGCTCCCTTGGAGGTGAGAGGCAGGAGGTTGGTGATGAAGGCTGAGATGATTTTCTGGTGTGGCCCTTTGGACAAAAGCAGCCTAGAAGGAACAGGTGGGCTTGTCTATCAGATGGATCCTGGTGGACCCACAACAGTGAGGTAGCCCTGCATGTTGCCATTGGTTAATGGGGACTGTGTGTGAGCTTTCTCTTAGAAGCTAACTGTGCGACTCCCACTCTGTGCTTGGGCTTTTGAATCAGGGAGCCCTTGAGTAATCACTCAGGTAATTTTGGGCTGAACAGCAAAGCGTTCATCTGGAGGCTGTGCAACAGCAGAGGCCAGAAAGTTGTTCAGCTGCCTAGAGAAGGAGGCTCTTGACTCAGCAGAGAGCAGGTGAGCAACAGCACAGGGCATGTCAGCTGGGTTTTTCCTTCCGGCTCCAGAGGGTGTTGCGGGGTCATGGTGATAGAACAGCTGGGGCACTGCCACACTCATCCTACACCCAGGGACTGAGCAATTACTGGACCTAGCAGAGCAGGGCTTGCTAGTCTGGGATGGGAAGTGAACAGCCAAAAATGCACCTTTGGCTTCACTGCCACTGATGTTTTCCTGAGGGATCCACATGCCCTACTGAGCTCTGGTGGAACCACCTTCTGATGGGGCCAGCTCTTCTGCCTCATTGAAGCAGCAGAAGGTACTCCCTCTGCAGCAAGTCATGGCTGGGGCTTTGAAGACCTTTAGCCATGTCTGTCAGACTACTGTCCCATGTGCATTGAAGGCAGGGAGCTCAGGGTGGATGTCAGCTCTCAGATGGGGTCACTCATGAAAATAGACCTTACAGTCATGACTGCTCCAGAGCTGTTCCTTGTGTTGCCTCTGTTGCCTGTCCAAACTTACCTGGTGGTCTCAGATGCACATATCCAAGTATGAGTCATTTCAAGGGGCTTCTTCTGCACTGCCTTACATCTCATACATGTGAGACTGGTGACTTGCAGACCAAACTTGTGGTACCCAGAAAATTTTTTTGACTGACTCTCTGCTTAGGTTGGAGCACAGTTATGCTTGGAAAATTTTTTAACAACTGGTACTGTCTGGCTGTCTGGACAGATTGGTATTTCTCCAGGTACAAGTCAAACACTTTCTCATTCAAGCAAACAATACAAGTTCTGGTGATCCTTGAGTGATCACTCTATCTACCAGTGCTTAGCCCTGCAGGACAGAAAATCATCACCAATGTTTTTCAAAGTGCTTTCAGTGAAATGCATTGAATGCTTTGGGGTTCAACCTCCTCCATCTCCTTCTCCTCCTTCCAAAAGAAGGGGGTAGAATCAGAGAAGTCAGGGTGTGGTAGCATGTTGGGGCTGTAATATTTTGACCTGTCATTCTGAAAAGTAGTTAACTGTTCAGGTGAAGTAAATGAACCTGATGTTTTGAGTGAAGGAAGGAAGAAGGCATTGAACAGCCAGCAGCAATGCAAAACAACGGTACCTCTTTCTTATGCATGTGATTTTTATTCTAATTACCCAGCCTTTATTGAAGCTCTGGCTGGAGAGCTCTCTGCCACCTGTGTCGGAATGCTGCAAGCTGGCATCTTTCCACCTTTGTCTTTCTCACGGTGGTCTCATCTTTCACAGGCTCCCCCTACTACTACAGCACCACAGCCCGTGGGGCAGCCCCACCAGCCGCCGCCACTGCCTATGATCGCCACTGATGCCGGAGCCCTGGGCACTGGCGCTAATGGCACACACCACCTGAGACAACCACGGCGAGTCACCTTGCTGCAACCATGCCAGCTACACCGCAAGGGAAGGAGAAAGTACTTACTAGGAACGTGATCATTGAAATTTTGCTCTTTAAACTTGGTGAACTGATTATTGTATTCCTAAATCTGGTTGAGTCTCTAATCAAACAGAGAAACAGGAGGAAGGGGTTCTCCTGAAGCTCTGTGTGGTCAAAAGTACATGGTAGCTTCATGTTCTTTGCAGCCAGCTGGCTTCTGCTTTAATTGCCTGCAGGTGCCATGGCTGTATCTGGGGATAAGGAAGAGGTGTGAGCAGCTCCCCTTGGGTCAGCTCCCTCTTGCTGCACACTGAAACAGGCTGTGAGACTCAAGGCAATTTTCGTCTTCTTTTTTTTTTTTTTTTTTAAATATGGGAAGGAAAAAAACCAGTCTGCTCAATTTTACACAAGCACCACTGTAAATACTTGCTACTTGCTTGTTTGTATGACTTAGAATTCTGAGTGGCTTAAGCATAAGCAGCAACACTGTAAAAATACAAACTCAAAATGCATCTGAAAGTGTGTTTTGAAACTGGTGCACTGATTCAAAGAACTCAGTAAGCTTTAAGCAACTTTGAACCAGGTTAACACCCATTCTGGCTGTATTTTGGGCTGATGTTATTTCTGTATAGAGCATCCTATCTGGCAGTCATGTGAGATCGTGCTATATGCTGGTATCAAACACATGGGCAACTGAAAGACATGGGCAATTTTGTGATATTTTAGTGCTTAATATTCATTTATGTTCATTTGTCACCATATTAAGCATTGAAACAAATTTTCTGGCTTCAGGTTAAGCAGCACCCATAAAGGAATTCCTAGATAACAGTTGACACCTTACGTACATCTCAATAGATTGTGTGCTAAAACCCAGTCATGAAAACCCTGAGAGGAAGGGGTAGAAGTACCATGGTAATGATTTTTGTTAAGCAGATTGTACTGAACGGGATGTATTGGGCTTGAGGCAGTGGCACTTTCCAAGTGGCATTGCTTTCCAAGGCAAACCAGAATGGAAGGTGCTCGTTTTGGGGGTCTCTGTGTTTCTGTGAAGGCATTGCAGATTCCAGGCACTGTAGCCCAGACATGGCCGGGGGGAATTTTGCCCTGCTAATTCCACTCCTAGAGGGAGCACTAATAGTCACATATCCTTCAATGTGCGGCATGTGGGGGGATAACTTAAGAAAGCAGAGTGGCTACAAATGATCTGCTAAGCAGCTACAGCAATTACTGTGGCTCCATGGAGCCAGGAGAACTGCTGATCTCTCCCTGCAGCCTTCCACTGCCTCACAGCAAGGAGTAGACAACCTCAGTGACATAAGGATGATGTCATGACCCCATCACTTTCCTCCTGAAGGCAGTGGAGTAGCTCCCTGGTCGTGCTGAGATAAAAATCTGGCCATAGCCTCCTTACTCCCTACCCAGCCATTCTCATCCACCCAGAGCTGTTCAGGGTCTGCTGAGGGGTCCTGTTGTCACTTGTCCATGAGTGTCCTAAGCCAGAAGAAGGGTTTTTTGTGTCAAACCTGAGATTCATTCCTGTGGATGAACATTCAAGCTGGTATTTACCTGTTTCCAACTGTACAAGCATTTCTCTGAAATGGCAACTGCTAAGTTAACACTATTCTCTCCTCTGTTTCCCCACCTCACCACTTGTTCTGCATGTCTGGTGTTCATAGTGACCACTGATGTACTGAGAAGTTTCCTCTTCAACTCCAGTGGCATCTTCTTATGCTATGGAAATGCAGCCATCACAAGTTTCCAGGGCAGATGTGTTGTGATTCTTGAAAGCCATGAAGACATCTAGGTCCCACTGGCTCAATGACATTTCAGTGGGATGTTACAGAGCCCATCAGGGATCCTGGCCACAGTTTTTCAAACGTATGCCCCTAATCCAGAAGTAAGTTTTGTGACAAATTTATCAATAAGTCCCACTTTTCATCTGTCAGCAATTAATAGCTGATACATATCTATTTTTAACTAAAGACAAATAACAGCATGGACAATTTATACAGAGAACCTACTGAAGCACTGCTTTGGATTCTTACCTTTCTGAGCACCCCATGATAGCTTGGACAAAGCTGCAAAGGGCATTTATATCGTGGGACCACATGCAAGAGCCTGGTTGAGGCTCTCTGTATGCACCTTCTCTGTGAGCTTAGGAAGGGATGTGGCCATCCTGTGCCTTTGGTGAAAAGATGAGAAACAAAGGTTTGACTATAGGCTCTGGTGTTGGTTCTGGAACAGAGGTGCTCTGAGTTATACCCGCTATGGAGGCACCATCTGCTTAGTGACCAGACTGGGCTAAAACAAGTCTATCTGTGTGACCAGTGAGGGAACAGCAGCTGTTGTCATTGGTGTGTGGGTCTTTCACTCACTGTCTACTGCCCTGCAACCATGTTTCTTTTATTTGTTTTCTCAGCAGCATGGGTTGTGTGATGCATGTTAATTTAGATAACATTGAGAAGATCAAACATGAGACTCTGGCAGATGTTTGCATGCTTAGGCAGCAGCCTTTGCACTTGGTTGGGGGACTTAGGAAAGACATGGTGGATCTGGCTGGCCTCAAGGCTTTCATCAGGACTCCCTAAGGCCAGACCTTGGCCAGAGTTGCCCTGCCAGGCATGGTGGTGGGCTCCATCCGAGGGACTGTGGAGATGCATGGGCAGCACACAGGTCCCAGTCAAAGCTGCCAAGGGGAAACCTAAAGCTCCCACTCTTGCATAAGCTAGGCAGGGATCTATGCCTGGTATATCTCCCAAAACACATCAGTGATGGCACGCTCACATCTGCTGGGACATGTTCCTGGCAAGAACAGCCAGTAAGAGTTAGACCATGGAGTATTCGTGCCATGCCACTGGAAAAGACACTTCTCGACAGGACTTTCTGTTTTTGAAAACGTTTCACTTGGGATTTACGAACCCCTTTCCCCATAAGAACTGGACTTCCTGTCCATGGTCTTCACTGCAGGGATCCTCCTCCTCTGGGACTGTCTTTGAAAGGTGCTGTTGGTAGAAAGTGGTCCTTTGGGGACAATGGAAGACTGCTTGCATCCGTCTGTCCTCTGTGGGCCCTCCATTTAATGCAGGAGAGGTCACTGGGTGAGGTGGAAAAGCAAATGACCCCTTGGGATTGGAAGATGGGGAGGAGAGTAAGACCAGTGCAGGGTTTCAGTTGCCCTGTCAACCCTTTACTCAGGTGGGATGCCCTGTAGAGCAGTATATTGTCACTAAACCCATGTGGAAATCAGCCCCACAAAGTGCCTTCAGGCAGTTTCAGCACTAAACTCAGTAATACACTTGGCTAGATGGAGGGTTTTCCTGTACTGTGCACCCTAGCAAAAATTTTATCAAATACATTGCTGACACAGACAGGCTAAGAAATGAAGTCTGAGAGGTGGAGAAGGAAAATGCTGCAGTAAGACTAAATCAAAGGAAGCCATGAGACAGGATTGCATGAGCAGACTTTTTGAGGAAACCCTCTGTCAAATGCTGTGATTCTGTGACTATAAAGAAGACATAAAACATTGTGGACACTGGGTTTGCTTAGCATCTCTGTCCAAAGGCTCCATTATGGAGGCATGATTGTTAGGCAACTCTAAATCCTGCAGAGCTCTGGATGTCTCAGGACTGGATCCGCAGATCAAAAGCTTTGTTTGTTCACTGTCAAATCAGAAAACACTGGGGCCAGTGTGTGTGTGTTCATTCCAAGATGTCTGAACAGTGGTCTCATTTACCCTTCGACTTCAGATGTTGAGACAACATTGGTGCTTGAGGCACTTGGGAAGGAGATGGTGAGGAAAGAAGCGGCACCAGAGATAAAAAATGGAAAAAGGGGGAAAAAGATGAGAGGCATCTTTTGGAAGAAAAGCTTTCTGACTGGTTGATGGACCTCATAACAGTGAAGTGCTTACAGCCTGTCATCCCTCCTTAGCTCCCTGTGGATGAGTGCTCTTGGTGCTGTGGTGTGAGGGCAGTACAGAGGGAGAGGGTGGAGCAGGCGCTGAGGGTGGTGTGTTGGACTGGCTGTGCTAAGTCTTAGCAGCTGCTGGGTTTTGAGAAATGCTGTGCCATGCTTGTTTTAGCTGATGGGGTTGTATGTCTCTTCTTATTTTTCTTTAATTTACCTATTTTACACATCCTTCAGCATGGAGGATAGAGGAAGCCATTTCCAGCCACAGGTACACATAGCTTCAAGAGCCATGGCCTGTAGCGGCGTAAATTTGTGTAGCTACTACAGGCTCCAGCATGGCTATGACTGAGTGTTGTCCCTGGTGCTGTGCTCTTTCCTGTGTGTGCCACTGGGAAACATGAGTCCACAGCCACAACAGGTAGCACAGTATTAAACTGACCCACCCTAGGACTGTCCCAGCAAACTGTGGAAAAACTTACTTTTTCTTCTGGATTCATTGATTAAATGTTTGAGGGCCAACAGCTCTTGGCTAACATGCCCTGAAGCATGTCACTGAGCACACAAGTGATGGTCCTGTACAGGCATTGTCAGGCAGAGCCAGATCAGGTAGCTTGCACTGACATAGGCACTGGGCATATATCCTGAGCTCTGGCTAGAGCTTCTTCACACTGGAGGCAGAGCGCTCAGTGGTGATATGAGGCTGGGGACAACCAGCCAGAGAGCCCTGTGGTCCCTCAGACCTGCTCCTGTCACAGGTACACATTACTGCAGTGTGAGAAACAAAAATATCTAAAAGGATCAAAAACAGTGTCCTTTTTCTGGTTGCGCTAATGAGACTTGATGTAAAAATGTTGAGTGAAAGGCACGTCAATGCGGTGCCAGGATTGTTTGCCTCGGCATCATGGCTGAGGTGTCAGCTCCAGCAGTGGTCTTGCTTGCTGGTCCTGTGAAATGGATCATGGGATGCAGGAGTTCCAGGGCAGGAGCCAGATCGATGGGACTGAGCTGAATGTGGCTGCAGCATTGTGGGGCAGGTGCGCATTTAGGGATTACTGTCCACACATGTGTGGATAGGCACACTTGAATCTCTGAGACTCTAGTGGGGGTTGTGGAGAGGTGGACACTAGTCCTGCATTAGCCCGAGACACCTTCCAGACAGACCTCTGTGCCCAGGGTCTCTGGCTCTGCACTATCAAAATGGGCATTCAGACCTGCCTTTCCCTTTGCTGAGCTTCCTGTGGGAAGAAACCTTGTCCTGGTTTTTCACTTTGTAGTGGCCTTTGTAGATTCTAAAGTTACAGAAACTCATTTCATTGCAAATGAAATTCCTTTCCAAGAAAAAAAAAAACAACCAGGCTTTCTTTTTTCTTACAAACAAACTACTTTGTATTAGGGACTTCTAGCATCAAAGAAATACAGATCTACTGTATCCACCAAAGTCTGCAATGCCTGCATTGAACCTTACTTCTTTAAAAAGAGAGGAAAAAGAAAAGAAAGGGAGAAAAATAAAAGCTTCCTCCCCTTGAAAAATACATTACAAACAAAAAAACCACTAACAAAAAAAAAAAAAAAAGAACTCGTAAAAATAACTGTTGAATTGCCTTTGAAAGTAGGGGATAACATCTGTTGCAAAACAGATGAAAAATGCTTCTTATAATGTGTATGTTTTGTATTCTTTTTTTCTAGTAGGAAAAGAACAGACTTGAAATCTTGGTGTTTTTTCCTTAGTGCTGTGTGTTGCTTTTGTGTGTTATGATATTTGAATGTAATTACAGCAGTGCCAATTTGCCAAAGATGTCGAACATAATTTTGGGGATTTTGTTTTGGATTTTGTTTTGGGGAGCAAAACGGGAGGTGGGCTGGGGAACAGGGGTGCTAAGGCATGGGTTAAAATGGAGGGGACATTTGAAGGGGAGGGGTTTCATTTATTTGTTTTTTTTCAATTCTTTTTCTTGTCAATACTGAAATTTGTGATTTTATTCTAAGTTAAATGGTTGACTGCAACACTTTTTATTTTTAGATTAGTTGAAGAAACATGCAATAAGATTGGCGTAGTTCAATATCTGTGTGTCTTTTCATGAGAGTGACTGTTACTTGTGGACATTTGGTTTTATGTAACTTTTATGTGAGATAATTATTTGTAAATATTTACCATAATTTTATTGGTTCCTAAAATAAAAGTAATTTTTTTAAGTTCAAAAAGCCTGCTTTCACTCTGTCCTCAGCTTGTGTACTGCCTTCCTTGAGAAAAAAATTACCAGGTGGTTGCATTTGAAGTGGGATATTGGGGGCTGTCATAAAAAGGCATCCATTGGATGTGGCCAGGCATTGCAGTGGTGAGTCACCTAACACCCTTCCTAGCTGGCAGCATGATTGGGCCCAGCAGGTGCTCCATGCTCAGGTACAGCCTGAGTCACCATGCAAAAGTAAGATTTGTGTTAGTGAGGGGTGTCAGGTCCTCAGGTGTTCTTGGTCCTGCGGGCAGACTGTTCTCCCTTCAAGCCAACCCCAGGTGCAAACTGGAAGAGTTTCCTGGGGAACTGGAGTCAGGAGCTGTTCAGAAGCACCTGAAGAGAATCTCTTGGTCCCTGAAGACCACCAAGGTGGACGGACACCTTCCACTACACCAGATTGCTCAAAGCCCCAGCAAACCTTTTTCGCTTGAAATAAATATCAGTGAATGTGCCCAGAAATTCTGCCCTCACACTTTCAGAATTCCTAGTGTTTTTGATGATGTTTGTACCAGGTGTGGCTGGGATGGAGTTAATTATCCATTATTAACAGTATGTTGTTGTGCTCTGGATTTGTGGTTGCAATTGTGTTGGTAACATGCCAACATATGGCTCTCACTGAGCAAGCTTGCACAGCATCAAGGCATTCTTTGCTTCTCCCTCAGAGAGGAGTCTGAGGGTGGGCAAAAGGCTGTTAGGGGATGCAACTGGAGGGCTGAGCCAAGCTGACCAAAGGGGTATCTGTACTATAAGGTACCATGCTCAGCAGCAGAAATGGTGGAGGGAGTTTTTCCAAAGCCAATGTTGCTCAGGGACTGGCTGGTCACCATCAGTCTGTGCGAAGTGGTTAACAGATGCCTTTGTATCACTTGCTTTTATTTTCCTCCATCCTTCACTTAATCTGTTTTTTTTCTCAACCCTTGTGTTTTCTCACTTTTATTCTTCCTATGCTTTCTACCATCTTGTTGTGGAAGGAGTAAGGAAAATGAATGCTGAGCTGCTAGCCATGTTAAACCCTCCACAGCAATGTACTCCTTATAATAAAAATTAACATTGATTCGAAGAGCTGAAGTCCTCCAGGTAGCTGAGAAGAATGGGTATGTGTCCCAGTACCATATATTTTAGACTTAAACCTGAGAAGCAGAACTCAGAATTTTCCATAGTTCAGCAAATAATTGTAGATAAATAAAATCATAGTCAATGGGCAGAAAGACAATGGACAGCAAGAGGAAAAATTAGGTCAACCAGGAGCATACATCCAGTATTTATTCAATGACCAGCGGGCTCCACTTTGGGGAGAAGCCTGCACTCTGCACAAGCAGCATAAAGCAGGGATGCTTTCATGCAGTTGTATGTCAGGGTGGTATTCCCACACTTGAGCCTGCAGTGTCATTGGCTGCGTTGAAGAACAAGCGCTCAAAAATCAGTTTTCTGTAATTGCCAAGTTCATCCAGCAGCACTTGTTCAGTCAGACTGGACTCAGTGCATCCCGCTCCACCCCTCTACTGCTTTCCTAATGTCCTGATGAGTTCTTCATGCACCGTATACACTGCACAGCTCTTTGGGATGCACAGCTTTCAGTACAGCCCTTCACATCCCTCACCTTGTGTCAACTGAAGTGACAACCTCCCAGCGTGACTGCTCACCTCATTGCTGTGGGCTGGTGTTTGTCACTCTCCAGCCCCCATCAAGATCCTGGTGCCCTGAGCCACTCATTGTCTCTGGATGAAGCAGGAGTCCCTTGCACTACACTCCAAGTCCTGGGAGACTCAGCTTCTCAAGGACAACATCTACTGGTGGTGATGCCTCCTGGGAAGGGAGGAAAGCCCTCAGACCTTCAAAACCCACTGTATTGCAATGCATGGCACACCTCCTAGGCAGCAAGATCCCAGAAGGGTTCAGGGGTCAGAGATGGCTGCTAAAGTACCTTCTGACCCAAACTGTTCCATGGTTCTAAGATGATTTTAGTCCCTCTCCAAGCACTTCATGAGGAAAGCAGAGGGTAGATGAACCAAACCACCTTTCTCTTGCAAACCCAATGCCAATGCCCAGGCAGCCTTCAGTGAAGATTCATATCATAGCAGCAAAGGGACTTTGCAGAACTGCCAAGTGGTGACACCAGAAGTTGTGTTGTGGCTATCCTGTCTTTGCAACAAGGTGCTGATGGCAGGGATTGTCAATTCTTGCTCTGTTTTTTAATGCTTTTTGTACTTGTGCTGTCTTTCAGCATCACTAGGTTAAGTGAGGAACAAGTTGCCTGTCCTGCTGCAGGCAGGCAGTGCCCATTCCTCATTAAGCCCTCCCATGTCTGGATGTGAAAGGCCTGGCAGCCTGCTGGCAGCAGAACAGTGGGATTAGACCTGACATAATTGCAGTGAGAGGCGTGGGATCTTCCTGTCTCTCCAGGCGTGAGGCCCCATACCGCTTCCTTCACTGAGAATGCCCTTCAAGGATGCAAATATTGTTTTAACTCAAGTCTCCATACAAACGGCCATTGTTTAAGATGCCTGGGAATTGTCATTTATATTTTAATGAATAGGAAATTATGACCCTTGGTTAAGTAAAGGAGTGTCTCTGTATTGTAATAGATTTTGCAGACAAGGGCAAAATTCAGTCCAGCCAGGAAAGTCAGGAGGAGAGATGGCGGGTACACAGGAGTTGGTACAAAGACATCAAAGTGACAGCTCCTTTGCCAGGATTCCTGCAATGGGCCATGATGCCTATGAGCAGGAACATCTGGAAATAAAGTCACAGACAGCTGGTGAGGACTTGCAGCTTCTATCTCAAGATTTCATAACCTATTTTCATACTCAAAGACTTGAAATGCCCTAGGGAGGAAAGAAAATTCTTTGCCTGTATGCACACTGTCTTGGAGCCATTAGAAAGTGTCCTTTAGGGCAGTGTTTCCAAAGCAGTGGAACTGTTGATCATACTCAAATAGTGAACTGAGAAGCATGCTCCAGCAGCCACCTAGCTGAATGGTCTTCTCTCTGCTTGTAAACTTATAGTAATTCTCACTCATTCACCCTCCAAAGTCCCTGCTGGACAAGAGGGTTTGGGCACACCTGAAACTGGATCCCATGCTCTTGCTTCAAATGCAGCAGTAGGCATGCAAAGAGTAGCCAAAACTGCAAAGCCAGTGCTTATCACCACATGACAAGAAACTGGTCCACCTACAGCAAACAAGTAGAATTTGAGAACAACCAACAAAAGTAAAGGCTAGGAGCATGAATTAGCAATGGGACATGTTTTGCAGAAGCATCAAAAAAGTAAGAATGGATTCCACAGAGAACTTTCAAAAGTTGTAAATTTATGCATCATACTGTGCAGCCTCGTCTGTGTGTGCAAAAAGACACAGAGGCATTAAAAGGGTAAGAGCCCTGTGGAAGGACTTCAAGGAAGCACTCCTGGCTCCTGGCCAGCTCCCCCAGTTTATGGATTGGGCATGAAGTTCTGTGGTGTAGAATAACCCTCTGATTGGCATCAGATGTTCTGGTCATGCTCCTTTCCTGTTCCTTGAGTACCTCTTAATGCTGGGAAACTGAAGTTTGTTCACGGGCAACAGAGAAGTCTTTGATTTAAGATGAGCAGTACTTAGCATCAATCAAACATCAGTGTTTTATCTCATTATTCTCATCCTCAATCCAAAGCACACCACCACACCAGCTACTGGGAAGAAAATTAACTCTATTCCAGCCAAAACCAGGACACTCCATGTCAGCCAGCGGGTAACACATCATCAGACTGAGAGACATGCTCCAGTCACTTCTGCCATCTGATATCCTATTAATCTTCTGCCACCTTGCAGCTCTTGGAAAGTCACACCTGATAGGAGACCGCTAAATTCTGGTTCCCAACTCTATTAAACCCATTGTAAACAGTGCCTGATAACACTTTAAATGGTCCATTATGGCAGCAATGCTTAATTAGGGTGGAACTGACAAATGGAGCCATCATGATTAATGTTATTATAATGAATACATCTGCAATTTGGTATAACACACAGAATGTCTGACTTCCCAGGAAACCCTCAGATACAGAGGATGTCTTTTATATGCATAGGGATGTAATAATTCCTCTGAAGGAATCTTTTTGTAATTTACCATGAATTAATGTCCATTTATCATATCGTGTTACCCAGTGCAGCAATTTATCTAAATCCTATATGTGTGATGTGGACTCTTGTCTAAGAACACCCAATAATGGAGGATCCTTTGAAGAAATACATTTACTGTACATCATTAATGCTCAGTCTGCTAAGTGGCCTTTAAATTAAGCTAAGTTAAATAAACTCTTCTTTAATATGTCACTGTAACTTTTTCATTAACAAATACATTAAGGCCTTTTCATTTACATACAGCTGATGCAAGCATATGATACTAGGACACTCAATTAGCATAGGAAAATGTAATTCAGTTTCTATACGATAGGAAAGGGGAGAAGATGGCAGGAGTCTGGTGCACCAGCCTCATGTGACTGGATGTCTGCACACCAGTCCTGCAGGAACTTGTGGTAGGTTTGTATGGACAATCTGGTTCTGGTGTTTGCTAGAAGTGATAGAGAATTGTAGAAGGCCCTAGAAATATCCTTAGTTGGAAGGGACTTATGAGGATCATCTAGGCCAGCTCCTGTAAGTCACTGCAGAACTCAGACATCCAGCCACAACCTGGATACTGTTTTGCCCTCACATGTAATCTCTGCTGGCTAGTATTTCTCCCTCAGCAGCTGTTTAGCTGTGAATGGGTGCCAATGTGTGAATGATTTTTCAATATATTATCATATAAACAGTATAAAAAAGAAGACCTTAGCTGATTTTTTAAAAGCTAATATACCCAGAAACCTATATTTACAATCCTATAAAATTAAGCATATTAAGACATAACCACAGCATATTATCAAGATGCTTTCTAAAATGTTTTTATTGTTGTAAGTTATGTGTTTTTAAATACTCTGCCTGCAGTTTTCTGTATCATGCCATGTATTCACAAAGAGCATGCATACTGTCCCAATTATACCTCCTTCCTTGTTACATCACAGCCAGTTCATATTACTTGCATGGACTGTAAGCCCTATAATCCCAGGTAACAGAGTCTTTCTCTACTCTGTTCATTTATTTCAGAGTCATGAAAAGAAGGATCAAACTACCACATGTGTGTTACTTACTAATCCATAACTAAGGTGGCCAATATGAAACTCTGACTGTATATCCACATACCATCACTGAAAGAGAAAAGTTACATATGCAGCAAAGATTTTCATACTGTTCAGGAAAAAAAAAGTAAATATAACAATTAACTCCTATGTAACAACTAAAATAACTTTTAATTGTTTTCCCTTCACTTATATTTTCTGCTTGGCTGACTCTGCTTCTGGCCCCTGGAAAGGCCAGCTCATCAGTTTTTGTTGTTAATCAAGAACAGTAATTGTGTAAGTTATAAAGATACAAGATGATTCTTTACTAAATAGGATAACAACTTCTAGAAAATGCAAAGTAGTTTTTTAATGTTTTTTATTATTAATTTGTATGACAGCTATCTGAGAAAACAAGGCCCTCCACAGGCACTGAGAATCTAGAATGGAGGATGGTTTACTCCCATGTTCCTAGGGCAGAGGTTGCTGTTTCAGAAGCAGGACTCTCACATGGCGTCACTGGCTCAAGGCACCATGAGTACTCTGTGACCGAACAACAAACACACTGCAGCCAGGGAAAATGGTGGGAAAATATCCTACTTACCCTTGATTCCATGATAACAATTGTGACAAACACTGTGAGTATGACATAGACAGCCCTTGGAAGGTGCTGTCGGTCCTCAGCTGTGGGGCAGGAAAGGTGCACATCATAACTCCAGCTGACTTGAAACATTAATTCCTGGGTTGTCCTCCAGTTTGTGGCCCACAGTGAGCCCAGGACCAGCATAGGGCCAGCCTGCCCAGTGTGCTTTGCCCTCCCTGAAAAACATTAGGGTTTCAGGACATGCCATGACACTGGGGATCAACTGGTGGGGCATAGGAAGGAGACATCTTTTCAGGGATAACAACTGTATGAATGTGTTAAACTTTCTGTGAAAACAGGCAGTGGAGCTACTTCGCAGCCCACTGCTGCACCCACTGCTTCCTGCAGCCTCACAGTGGCTCATGGCTACCCCTGTTTGAAAGTCTGCCCTCTGGTTTGGTGACCGAAGAGGCTTATTCAACCCCTTAGCAGAGTGAGATGAGGATGGGGATGAACAAACCCTGACAGGAGTAGCAGTGCACACTTTTCCTGCCATCACTCCTTTGCTCCAGAGTCCATCCCTGTGAGCTGCTCCAGCCCCATCTTCCCATGGTCATTCTACCTGGTGGGGAAGCACTGATGTGTTTGCTTGTCCAGGTGGGGCAAAGAAGGAGTACAAAGAGGAGAAGACTGGGAGCAGTATGAAGTAGGGAAAGAGACTGGTGATGGAGGGGAGAGAGGCCAGTGATGAAGAGGAGAGGAGGAAGGACCCTACTGTATGGTGCCAGGCACTGGACTGTGATGCAGCCAATGAGAAATGAGACCAAGGTGGGACGTGGACAAGGCCTAACTGCTGAAACAACTCCCTATAGTGCTGACTGGTGCTTAAAGCCTTTTGATCATGAGTTCAGTCTGCAAAACTAATCACACCATATGTTTGCAATACACTTTCTCAAGGAAATCAAATGCAAAAAGCAGTGGTTTGTTTCAAGATAGCACTTGGCAAGGAACAGCTCAGAAAAAAACTCTGGAGGAGCTTTGGGCAGCATAACCTCTGCTACAAAGCCATTTCTAATAAGTATTGGTAATATTCAACACAAGAGTTTACAAATTGCTGAAATAAGTGAAATGGGACAGTTTACCTCACTCTGTCAGGTCTGACTTCAATTTCAATATTAGCAGTGATCTGAACCACTAACCAGAAAAATCTGAGGGAAGAGATAGCTGGATTTTTTTTAGTACAAATAGTCAAGTATCACTGTATCCTGAAATCCTTCTGTTGTATGTGTACTGAGTTATGAAATGGATTTAAGTGGATGAACTCTTGTGCAGCCTGCTCATCAATGCATGAAGAAAACAGTTGGAGGTGTAGAAAATGTCAGAGTTTTCTCACATGCATTAAACTATTAATAAAGATAAAATGATCTTTATGTTTTCCATTTATACTGTCTCTTTTATGATACAAGGAAACAGCATTGATTCATGATTTATTGGTTTTGCTGGTTTATGTTATTACTGGGAACAGGTCAAGAAATGCACCCAGAGCATGTACTAGGTTAAGAAGAGAAGGGGGCAACAGATGAGAAAAGTTTTTGCTTTTTGAAGCCAGGGCGTTGCTTCTGTTGAGGTCTCCTTGCTTCTCTGTGCATAACCCAGCATGACACAGGCTGACAGGGGCTAGGGTGTGGAGAGGGGAATGCTACTTGATGGGAATTCCCAGAGACAAAGTGATGTTCCCAGGGCCAAGTGGTGTTCCCAGGGCTGAGTTACACCCTGACCCTGATGGCATTTGTGCACTTCAAAAACAGTGCTGATTGAAATAATTAAAAAAAGGGAACAGATTATTGCAGGTTCTTCATATCCACCTCTAACTTGTAATTAAGGTATCCTAAAGTGTCAGATGAATGGGAGCCAGGATGCCAAAACATCATATCCCAGGTCTCATGCCTTCCACAGGCACCCATGTGAAAGGCCATATTTTTGTAAATATGTATGCTTGGAATAACTCACAGAGTAGTTTCATTAAGGCAATCGATAAATTCAACCACAAACCCTATGCACTCTCTGAATCCAAATCAGAAGCCCAAAACTGTGAATGTCTAAACACCCAATTGACAGCATCAGACACAGACCAAACCCATCCCTGATGAAAGTACGCAAACTCTCTCATCTGTTTTGCTCTTGACATAGCTCTTAAATACCAGGAGAACAGAAGGAACAGGGGGCTGGTCCATGGTGCCTATCCAAGGTCCTCTTCTACAAGCTCAGAGGAGCACAGGGGAAGAAAAGGAGCCGTGAACCCCAGTTTGGAACTCAGTCGAAGGGATATCCTATCCAAGACTCTTCCCAGGAAAGGCTCAGGGATCCAGTGACAGATCCCAAGCAGAGTCTCTGGCCTGATGCTGGAAGAATATATATATATATATTCCTGAAGGGATGTATATGTATATATATACATT
Organism: Sclerurus mexicanus; assembly: GCA_013396755.1. Classification (NCBI taxonomy): domain Eukaryota; kingdom Metazoa; phylum Chordata; class Aves; order Passeriformes; family Furnariidae; genus Sclerurus; species Sclerurus mexicanus. The sequence goes on along the minus strand of VWZF01004708.1, from coordinate 93,021 downwards.
CCTACTGGTGGACCTCTGTTCTACTCAGCAAGAGAAGGAGCAGGATGACGCCATTGGTGTTCTCTGTGTTCATGTGTGCACTCCGTGTGTCTGCGTTGATCTGTGTAGCTGGCTGCACTTACTTACAGATGTGTGATATATATGTGTGTGGTTCTGCATGGACCTACTGGGAGCATATGCTCAACCTGCAGCTGGCTGGACCTCACCTGGGATGCTGGATCCATCACTTAGCACCACTTGCCTTCACCACCTTCCAGCTGTGAGACACATTCTATATTTCACTGAAACAATGCTTCATACACTAAACATGTGATCCTCTCCATGGCAGCAAATGCCTTGAATAGTCAGATGTGCAAAACTTGCATCTGCACTGTTTCTCTTATCTGATATTAAAGCCACACCATGGACAATTCTACTGCCACAGACAGGAAGTTGGACCTCATGCTGAAAACACAGGCAGCCCTTTGGAAGAAAATGGCTGTTTTTTCCTGGGGTTGTACCTCAGACCCCACAGATACTGTGCTCTTTTTCTAGAGCTACTAACAACTGAGAAAAACTTTTCAATAAGAACTGGAGGAGTGAGGGTCACCTGTCCAGTAGAGGGCCTCTCTCCTGCATCTCTGAGGAGCAATGTGTGAGGTTGCATCCTCCTGTTGCAGCATCAAGGGTGGTGGGACAGCAATGCCTCTCTGTTCTCCTTCATTGCAGAATTTAAAGCATTCAATCCTGGAATATTTATCTGTCCCTCTGTCAGACTTAGGTTTCTGTCCTTTTTGCAGGGATTTTTCAGAATTTTGTTAGAAGGCCAGTGCTCATCAGAAATACTAGGCCTACGTTTGTATTAGAGGTATTAAATAGACTTATGTATAGAAATGCATCCCTGCTGTGAGGCAAGGAAAGAAATATCCCAGGAGTTGGACAAGCCCATGAGGAACTCCCTCTGCAGAGTGAAGATTTCATACAACAGTTTCCAGATTCTGCATTAACACTGTAACTGTAACACACCCTCATGCACCTCATAGTACTGGCAGCTCTCTGCCTGTTGTACAGTATTAATATTTATTATTATTAATATCAATTAATATTAAAATTAGTATTGCAAGCAATTATAATATTAAACCTATACAATTGTTCTGACTTTATTAACTAAGTTAAATAAATTATTGGGTTCGAACAACAAAAGCTGTGGGTGATTGTAGATAGAGGTAGTGGTGGCCAAGGCACTTTTCTGACCTGCCTAGTCTGTGCAGAAAAGTTGGAGTAATTAAATGTCTGAATTTGAAAAACTTGCAGTGCTTCGATGAATTTTTTTATCTTGGACATGCATGTCTTGTAGAAGAAAGGGGACTGGGGCAGGAAAAAACATCTGGCACATTCAAAAACAGACTTTTCAAAAGGCTGGGGAAAAGTGTTACCAATTCACCCAGTTAATCTCCAGTCTAACCAGGAAGGCCTGATGTCCCACTGGACAGAGGGCAGTAGCTGCTCACAGAAACCTCTACAACTGCCTAACATGAATGGCTTATTTTCAGACCATCAAATTCATTTAACAGGGAGGTGAAATATGCAATTAGTATCACAGAAACGAAATTCAGTTCATGATACATCTTAATTAGCTATGTAATTTTATTTATGTTCCATTTGTAAAGTACAGTCTTGTAATTACTGCGTGAATGTTGAGCAAAGTTGGTTTGGGGGTTTTTTTAGCCTTGAAGCATAAAGGAAAGAGAAATATTTGGCAAATGGAGAGGGAAGTTTCCTGATGTTAAATGAGGTTTCAGCAAATACATGCTCTGCCATTTTTTGAAGGGCTGTGAATTATATGTTGGCTTTTGGGCCCCAGATCTAACAAACAGAAAACACAAGTAGGTCAAACAGCTGTCCTGGTGGGATCTGTTCACATTTTAACTTCTCTGGTGTGAGCTATTCCCATTTCATCTCAGGTTAAAGGGAGGCAACAGACAACAAGTTTTATTTGTCCTGCACCAGTCCTGCTTACTGGGGATCACGGTTATTGTTTGCACGAAAGTCTGTTTCCTGAGACCGGAAATCATACTTGTTTATCCACAATCCTTTGGGAAGCAGAATTCTTGAAACACTGTTGCTTGTCAAGGAAGATCTCCTTTCCACATGCATCTATGTGTCTAACATTTTCCTACTTATTCAGAATAATTATCCATTGCTGAACACCTGGTAAATGAACCACTCTTGCAGATGTGTTCCCTGGGGTGATCCTGGTGTTTTTGGATTGGATTTGACAGCAGCAACATGCTAGCCTCAGCAGACCTCAGACAACCTTAAAATAAGATACCCCTATTTTCCCCGTAGGTTCTCATGAACCTACATGACCACACAGGATGCTGTAGAGTGTTTTTTGCAAAGAGTGAGCAGAGGCAAACCCTGGGGGAAAAAAACAAAGCTGGGGGGAAATACTATATTTCACAGAAGATGAAGGGTCATACCTCCAGGGAAGGTGGGTGCCAGTACCACAGCAGATGATGCAAAATTGCTGTTTTCTAAGTGCCTAAGAGTAGGGTTCAGGTCACTTCCTACATTGCTGCTGTACACTAACTTGGAAAGAAGTAAAGAATCATGAAATCATCAATTCATTCAGGTTGGAAAAGTCCCTTAAGTTCATCAAGTCCAACTTTTAATTCAGCACTGCCAAGGTCACCACTAAACCATGTCTCCAAGGGCCACATCCGTTAAATCCCTCCAGGGATGATGACTCTAGCACTGCCCTGTGAAGCCTGCGCCAGGGCTGGACAACCCTTTTGGTGACGAATTTTTCCCTAATATTGGAACTAAGCCTCCACTGGTGCAACTTAAGGCTGTTTCCTTCTGTCCTGTCACTGGGTACTTGAGAGAGCTCAACCTCTATCTCCCTACTACCTACTTTCATGTAGTAGAAGCTGCGTAGGATTCAGGGGAAGCAAGCTTGGTGAACTGAGGAATCATTGGTATTTGACAGGCTAAATAAACTCCTAATAGTTGTTTACAGTTCATAGACAATTGCTACATTGTAATTCAGTAGAAAGAACTGTTAAAAGGGAGCCAGCATGTTGCCTTGGTGCTTACTCCCTGGCTTTGCAAGGCATGTGTCATGTTCCTGCTTTCAGTCCGAGAGGTATTTTGTCAGGCTGTAGAAAATACTTTCATTTAGAAGAGATGTCTTTCAAAATTAGTGAGCATGAAAAGGCTTTCTAAAACTGCTCATGTTTATTTAATAGCTAATTAATAATTAATCGATAGTTTGTAATTAATTACAATATGAACAACAATTCCCAGTTCCCCTGCACCACGGAAATTACTGAAAATCAGTAACAAATCATGATGTCTCTGACCAGTGTCATCAGTTCTCCACTTGGCTTGTGAATGCCCCTCTTTTGGACAACGACATTTTGGAAATGCAGCAGAAAATTGCTAGGGATGGGAGATTCAAAAGCTTTGGTCTTGTCAGGTGGGTGGTGGGGAGCAGGATGACCATCAGAAAAATAACTCCCATCCTGAGTATCAGCTGGATACACACTAGCAGAGTTCATCAGATCAGTTATTCATTTTGCTGCATTCAGTAACAAAGAGATTAAGGTGCCTGGGACATCTCAGCCTGAGAGCAGAGAGACACCAGATGCCTGGCTGGGAAAGGAGATGAAGGAAGCAGCTCTCTAGATGAAGGGTCGGGCGGGTTGGAGGATCTCAAACCAACATATTTTCTCCTGTCCTGAGGGCAGCCTGGGGCTGGCCACTCCTGGCAGGCCTACAGATGCCTGGGGACTCTCAGCTCTAGCTCAGGTGGGAAGCCCAAGGATGTCCCCTCTTTTGCAAAACTGTGATTTTCCAAGCTCAGATGGGGTGAGGAGCACCCACTCATTACTCACTCCAATTGCTACTCCCCCTCCATTTCTCTTTTTCTGGCTTTTTCTCCTGGAATAGTTCACCATCTGGCTGACCCTGGATCTCATGCAGTATCCCCTGCATTACAGGAAAATCTGATCTCCTGCTGCATTCCCAGAGCACTACAGTAGTGGAATAGGTCAGAGAAGAACAATCCTGAAAGGGGTTTTGCAGAGCAAACCCAGGGGCAAAAGACTGAGATTTGTCCCATAGTCAAGTCAGCACCTTCTTCTTTGTCCCAGCTATGCTGGTGGGGGAATGGGACAGTGGCAGGTTACTATGCCCCTGCTTGTTGATGACGAAAGAAAATCAGCTGCCTTTGATCCAGTCTGCCACTGAACTTGACATGGACCTGTAAGCTGTTTTCATTAAGAGAAGACACCAGCTGCTGAAGCCCTCAGGAGAGTCCCAGAGCTGCAGAGGAGAGAAGGATAAATGAATTATGTCACTTTGCAGTGACTTGGAAAGGGATAACAACATATCACAAGCAGCACCTTGGAGATCTTACTGTGCAAATAGGGAAAGAGCCAGTAGATGAACAGAGTGAGCAGTGATGTTACCACTGATCACGTTCAAAACCAGAGCTGCCAGCACATTTCTTGCAAGAGGGACACCACCATAATTGCAATTCCAGAGATGAACAGCACACACATCTCTCACTCCAGGGAATTTAGGCAACTTCCATTTAGGGAGGTTTGTCTATTTTCTCGTTACATGTATCAGTCTTCAAATAGATTCAAACATGGAAAATAATAAGATCTTCCTGGTTTTCAATGCTTCACCCTGCTCCAGTGCAGACAGGAATAGTGAATGATCAGAATTTCCCCAGACCAGAATTTCTGAATGGCACTTAGCTCTACCAGTGAGCAGGAAGAAAATCCCAAGGCCATAGTGGTAAGGTCTACAAACACCACAGGTTACTGGAGTGTCTGGTTTGATAGAACACTCAAATCTGCAAAGTGTGCTTGTTTTACTTGAACAATACATCTTTCACACAATGAAATACAATGTCTGGCTGGTAAGGGCATGGAATGTTGTCAGACTTACAGGAAGGAGGGAAGCTGTTGAGTCACCATCCCTGAAGGCTTTTAAAAGCCGTGTCATTGTGGTGCTTAGGGGAACGATTAGTGGTGGCATTGGCAGTGCTGGGGAAATAGGTCAAACTACATGATCTTAAAGATCCTTTCCGATCTAAACAGTTCTGTGGTTCTATGTTTAGATTGGAGTGATAGTGAAAAGGATGTGATGAGGGCTGAGCTACTAAACCAACTAAGAGCTCCCAGGGCCCAGCTGTGGTTGACAAATCAGGAAAGGCCCAGGGAGCAGGGATGGCAAGATAGGCAGGAACCCTGTTCCTGAGTACAGCATCAGTGGTACCAAAGCAAAATAAAGTGTCTCTGAGTCAGAAAATATGTAGGCAAACTGGACATGGCTTTAAAGAGGTCTCCTAGAATAACTCGGGGCTTGGAAACCTTACTTGTGTTGAGAAACTGAAGAAATCCCTTTGGCTGGTTCAGGAGTCAGTTTAAGAACAACTTGACCCACCTGGTCTACATGCAGGAGCTTTGAGGAAAACTCCTGCACTGAGCAGAGGCAGAACAGGATTCAAGAGCTGTGTCAAGCAAACACAGAATATGTCACACATCTGTAAGTTGCAGAGATAACTGAGCACTGGACCCTTTACAATAAAATGCGCTTGTCACTGTTGACTCCTCTAGATGTAGTTTCAAAACACAAACTCAGTGCTGGGCTTGAACTCTCTGGGAAAGCCTGATAGTATCAAATTGTCTCATTCTGGGAACCAGGACACATGATACTGTGTTCCCTTCTGGCATCCCTATATTTGGTCCTATATATGGCCTTCAACAAGAGCGCAATAGAATCTGTGAACATTTTTGGGTGGAGGGCCTGCAGGATCACTTTTACTCCTTGGTCAGAAGTGACAGAACACACTTTCCTCGAAACAGTGGAGGCATTTATCAGCTTTGACATCTACAGTGCAAAACCAACATGGTGGTCAGAAGCCTCAGAAATGGAGGCTGAAGCACCAAATAAATGTGCCACACTCCTCCACAGCAACACTTTTAATGACTTCCACTGTGGAATACAGACCTGTGCTGAGAAGGTCTGGCTTTGGAGTCCATAGGTGTATCTGGCTAGAAGAGAGTGACCTCCAGCAGCATATAGGGAGGAGGTTGTGTGCGCACAGGCCTTGGCCACTGGACACCTGTATAATTGCTTTAAACCTCTTTTTTGGGTCAATAAATCTCTACCAACTATTTTCAAAAAAGGGGAGCACACAGGTGACAAACTGCTTACAGTAGAAATAATGTGAATATTAAGGTAATCAAAGCACTTGCATTGGAAGGGATTAAAAGAGGGGAGGGGGAAAAAAACCAGCTCATAACAAGCAATCCATGTCACTTTTTTTCCCTCCTGTGTACTCTTGCTCTGTCCCATTTGTCTAGCAGTAATCTACATTTCAAATGATTACATGGGAAACTGAAGTGGTAGTGACAGGGATAAACGAAGCTTGTTAAACTAATAGCTGCACTAATGCCCAAATATGTGAACTTCCAGAGTCAGGCAGCATCTAAGGCTGCTGGAGCTGTCAGCCCCACTCCCCCTGGGCTCGTCCGCCAGCCGCTGCCACATGATGAATGGCCCTGTCGAGTAAATTCATCCGGGGCCCAATTAAATAGGCAGAAATGAACTAGAGCCGTCAACCAGGGAGAGAGAGAGAAGGAGAGGGAGTGAGAGAGAGAGGAAGAAAGAGAGAAGATTTTTAAAAAAACAAGGTGTGGGAGGAGGGGAGAAATAATCTTCAGAAAGTCAAGGAAGCTCTGGCGCAGTGAAGTCATTCTGTCAGAAAATGGCCATTTAATGCTTTGCCGAGCCCACGACAGATAAGTCATCTGAGGAAGCTTTAGTGGAGTCCCAGGGCATTTCATTTATTAATTATCAGCTTCGAGTGGGGATTGCAGCCGCCTCTGCCTCTTCCCCATCCCTCTTCTCCACTGAGCACTGTCAGCGCCTCACCTCCTCCCTGTCAGGCGGGAGGCAGCCGCATGGCTGTGGGCAACTTGGGCACACAGCCAGTGGAAGAAGGCACTGCGAGCTGTTCACATGTCCTCCTGCTTCAGCTTTGTCAAAAAATCCCAGCCATGTCTTTTCACCCCCAGCCCCTATTTCCCTCTTGGCCCCAAAGCCCCCTATCACCCTGGGAAGAACTGCTCAAACCCCAAACAATGGTTGAACCTGCCCAATCATGTCCCCTCCCCATCCCTGTTCCCTTCCCTGTAAGTGGGCCTTGGGAGGTATCTTCCCTACTGCATGCAGACAGGGATAAAGCAGCTCTCGGAGGCCACGTTTTCCCTCAGGAAACCAGGGATGTGTTGGGTGACTTTGGATGAGCATTTCACCTGCTGCATGCAGAACTCCCTGTCCCATATATCCTTGCTTAATCCCACCAGCTCTGCTCCCACCCACATCTGCCAGCTTAGTGCTGTTCCCTGCCCCATGCAGTGCCCGCCAAACACCAGAAGAAGCAGGCAATGTGGTAAGTGAAGGGGCAGACAGAACTGCTCACCTGGGTGAGCTGTCAACTGACTTTCCTTGGTGGGTTTTGGCACAGTGGGTGACAGCCGGCACATGTTTCTGATGGTCTTCTCACAGCTTTCTCCAAAGCCATTATTCCTCTCCTGCCCTCATCACAGACATTGACAGGCAAATCTCAAGGAAAACTTGACATTGCTTTTGGTGAAGTAGCCCCTTCCCCTAGACACAGTCCCTACAAACATATGAATTCTTGCTAAAGCGCCAGACTGGTGAAACTGAAAGACTGTTACTCAGTAGTGCTGCTTCACATCACAGAGCACTTGTCCCATCCCTCCTTTGGCCACACATTTATAATAATTTCTAGAAATAACAGATTATTTACAGTAGTCAAGACCTGGTGTTTGGCTAAAGCACCTGAATTACTGCAGGAGCACTCCCCTAGCCCAGCACTCCCTGCCAGTTACAGACAAGTAATGTGTAAGCTTCTTCCAAAGCAGAGGATAAGTTATTGGTAGGTTATGAGTGGCTCCAGTGATCACGGTACTCATTTATCTGACTCTTCTTGGTGCCTCACAGACACCTTCAGACACCTTTGGAGCTGTCTGTCTGAAATATATAATGCCAGTTGCCTATTTTTACTGCCTGTCATGGTGCAGCTGTATGTTCTAGAGGGCCTCATGGAAGAAAGAAACTGTTCTGATAGCATATAAATGCTTCTGGCTTCCCCTAACTTGTAATGGCACATCTTTGAACTTCATGGCCAGTTTTGTAAACATTTTGTGAGAGGTGTTGCCAAATACCTCCTGAAATCCTACAGAAACAGTACCAACTTCTTATTTTTTCCACCATAATTTCTCTGTACTTCAGGAGTTCTACACTGAAAATTCTCTGTGCTTCCTCATTGTGTCTCCTATAGTCTATATATTTGACTCTCCACCTTGGAGTGATAGGGTCATGATTAATTCAGTTGCAAAAGCGCTCTGTGATCATCAAGTCCAACTGTTCTCCCAGCACTGCCAAGGCCAGTACTAGACAATATCCTCAAGTGCCACATTTACATGGCTTTTAAATTCCTTCAGGGATGAGGACTCACTGCTGTCCTGGGTAGTCTGTGCCAAGGCTTGATAACCTTTTTGACGAAGAAATTTTCACTAATATCCAACCTAAACTGCTCCTCGCATCACCTGACACCCTTTTTTACTGTCCTGTCACTTGTTCCCTGGGAGCAGAGCCAGGCTCCATCCTCCTGTCAGGGAGTTCTAGAGAACAAGAAGATCCCTCTGTGAGCTTCCTTTTCTCCAGGCTGAGCCCCCCTCAGATCCCTCAACTGCTTCTTGTGCTTCAGACCCTTTCCCTATTCCATTCCCTTCTCTGGACACCCTCTAGCCCCTCCATGTCTTTCCTGCCCTCAGAGACACAGGGACACTCCTCTTCACCTTGTCAGGGACCTGTGTGTCTCACAGCTGCCCTGTCTTAACTCATCCATTTTCCAGATTTCCTTCCCAAGGGATCTCAAGTTGTTATTTGTGGACTGTCAGCATGTCTCCAGCTGACTTTCTCCCACTTCTGCCAGACACTGTCCTTCCAGTCACTCTCTCCCTGTGGGATATGTTTCCCAGCTACAGTGCCTCCTTTTCTCCAGACAGCCCACACAGCTCTCTCAGCCACTTCTCAATATGACTTGCACTCCAGACCCTTCCTCATTTCATTCCTGTCTCTGAACATGCTCGAACACCTTAAAATGTCTTTCTTGTTGTGAGGGATCCCAAACTGATCCCAGGATTCGAAGTGTGGCCTCATCAATGCCTAGCATATAGAGGCAGTCACTCCTCTGGTTGTGCTGCCACATTGTTCTGATACAGCCCAGGATGCCACTGGCCTTCTTGCCCACCTGGGCTCATTTTCATCCACTATTGATCAGCAACCCCTTGTCCTTTTCCAGTTTTCCAACCACTCTTCCCCAAGCCTAGTGTTGTTGTGACCCAAGGGCAGGACTCAGAACTTCTTGTTGAACCTCACACTGTTGGCCTCAGCCCACTGATCCAGCATGTCCAGACCCTCTGCAGACCCTCCTGTCCTCAAGCTTGAAAAAGCCAAAGCTTTCTCTGCAGAAGTTGCCCTGAAGTGTGCCTTCTGGTAGTGTTCCTAATTGAGGGACCCATCTGCTTTGCTCTGGTCTAACAATGCAGTAGCATGCATTACAGGCAGCTGTGAAACAGGATTGGCACTGCTTAGCTGCTGTGAGGCCTACCAGAAATACTGGTCTGCTATCCACACTGGGAACCCTCCCTATACCACACCTCTGCACGTGGCAAAAGACATATTGCAAGCTGTAATAATATATAAGTGACAGTGTAAAGCTTTGGCATAGTGTCAGCATTTGTTTCCAGAGTACTGCACATCCTTGCTGGAGCACAATAGGATCACTAGTTGCAGCACCCAGAGCCTGCAAGGTAGCTAGAGAAATAATTAAAAGAGAAGCTCTGTTTGCTCTAAAAATGTCAGGTTCTTTTATTTTTTTTCCACAGGGCAAAGATTTTTCTTATCAAAAATCTATTCACTAAAATGCTAATGATAGTCAGTGATTAGAAACTGCTGCTCAAGTTTTGAAAGTTCCCAGTGGGTTTCATAGACACGGCATGTAGCTTGTCAGTTCAGAAAATGCTTTCAACAAATCAAACTTCAGGGTATGCATTTTTTTTTTAATATTTCATTTCCTTAATGCTTCACTGTGCTAAAGCCAACAGGGACTTTTGAGTTAAATGACGAAGACCACATTATCACTTGCAAAGTCAGTTCTGATAGAAGTTTCTCATGGCAAGATGTTCTCAGATAGGTATAGGGTAACCACTAAGAAATGTGTGTGATGTTTATCTTAATTAAAAAGAATAATTGTTTTATTTAAATGAATTAAAAACTTTTTATTTATTAGTGTGGGAGAAGTTATTTGCCAGCCAGATGAAGGTGTCCCAACGAGAAGTATAGACCTTTGAGAAACACAGTGCTCAGCTTCCTCCAAATTCTAGTAGGAGTTGAGAAGCAAACTTGGTTGCAGGCAACACCATATAGAGTCTTATTAATTTCAGCACCTAACATTCAAGATAGAAGTGTTCAGGTGTGTCTGTGCAGCCTTTGCAGGTTTCCAAAGTACTGTTGCTTCTTCTGCTGCAGTGTTGGAAGAGAATACGTGACATGGCCAGTAAGCCTGCAGCTGGGATCCTGGACCGCAGCACACACTGTCCTGGGGTAATAACCCAAGACTAGCACTCCCTCCAGCCTGACACAGGTGCTGGTTAATTACAGTCCGTCTTTTTCTTCTTCAAAAAAAAACCCCACCACAACAACAACAAAAACAAAAACAAAAAAAACACACACAAAAAAAACCCCCAAACACCAAAAAAACCCCCCAAACTAAACCAAAAAAAAGGACTTGACTTAATCTTGTACCCAAATTTTGATAGAAAAATTGTGTTTAGGTGAGGTTGTTCTTTGTGAACCTGGGACTTTAAAGCCCTGAGTTACTGTTTTCTAGTGAAAAAACACCACCTGATGGCTTCTGTCAAGGAAGCCATGTGAAAAGTAGATGAACATGTTTGTGTCCTATGGCAGGACTACTTGACACCCCATTGAATGAAGTTTGTTGAGCAATGTCAACAGCTGAACAGAGGAGGTTTTGCATGGCACACCTACTCTTCAGTGTGGCTGTGCCATGGCACAGAGTTCTGCCAAGGGCTGTTCCCCAAGCTAGCCACTCTGTCTTTATAAATACAGCCTTCATGAGAAAACAAGTATGACCAAGATGGTCTCTTTCATTGCTTGCCAAAAAAAAAGCTAGAACCATCATGCATACATTTAAATCTGATTAGAGGTCAGGATTATGTAGACAAAACAATTGCTGTGGAAGGTGAGTGGTGGTCAGTGATGAAGAGCAGGAAAACATCTCATGGGTGCTCCATGGATTCCCTTCTGCACAGGGCTTGCACATTAGGAGATGCTGACCAGCACTTAACAGAGCTCAAAGTACAGAAATGAAGTAAATGAACTGTTTTGATGCTTTTTAAGTTTCTCAAGTCTGCTCAAGCTCCTTTGCTGCATGCAGCAAGAGGGAGGGTTTAAAACCACAGGAAGAAAAAACAGTAAATGATTACCCTGCTGATTAAGGAGGAGCAAATCCAACATATTTTCTAAGAAATGGTTCATTGTTCATTACTGCTTGTTAAAGGTTCTAGATCTGTATAGACTATTGTAGCAAAAAGACAGCAGAGACAGCAGGAGGTGTGAATAAGGGGTTTTCTTTGCCACTGTAAAGTAGTAATATGGAGCAGCAGATGAGTTAGGTGATAAGATAGTGTGTCTGGACATATATACATGCAGGAGTAGTACATACACACCTCTGCAGGTGGACCCACCTCATGAGCTGCAGTGGTCTAATGCTCTCCAGGATTGCCCCAGAAGTCATGTCCTCACACCACTCTTCTGGTACCTGCAGAATGGACGGCAGCAGCACCATGCCCCAGGTCTGACCACCTGCATTCTCCAATGTTCATCCTTCATCCAAGGTGGACAAGTGTTCCCACAGTGTGAGGCTTTACACCACGCCGTGAACAGCTTGTCTGATGTCTGAGTGGGAGAACAATCCATCATTTTTAGTGTTTTGCCTGACCTTGGGGGCAGGGGAGGAGACCCTTCCCATACAAGCTGTTCAACTGAATGGTTGACAGCGCTTAAAGAAAAGGAAAATTAATACCTTTCCCTGTTGTCTTTACCTTGAGTTGCTATGAGGTAAGATGCCTTCTGAAATTCATAATCCTCAAGATCAAGATCAAAAGAAATGTTTGAAATCCCAAGGAAAGAGTGGTGTATTACCACAGGTCGGGATGAAGGGGAGCTGTTGCCTCCTCCGCATTCCTGCAGAACTGGATCACAGCTTACATCTCCCCCATCCTGCAGTGGCACCATCCTACTGAATTCACTGGAGTCTCTGGCACTACCCGTGGAGAAACAGAGTTAAAATGCTGGATAGCAATGCTTGAAACAAAATCAAAGTAAGAGGAGAGGGACAGACTCAAGAGAGGTTACAGTCACTAATATTCTCCAATATCTTCAGGTAATGGTCAGCAAAGGGGCTTTCCAACACTGGAAAAGATTTTCTGGCTTAGTAAAAAACTTTAGCTCTAAAACTGACCAACTTTTGCCCTAACAAATTAATGATGTATCATCACAGAGTGAGTAAAAAATAAAAATGATGAAATTTTTTAAAAAAAACTATTAAAATGTTTAATGAAAAACATTTGTTTGCTTTTTCAGAAAAAATGATTGAATCCTTTATCAATAAGGATTAAATTAATCTGTTTGCCATTTTTAAGTAACTTTTTTATTATTTAATATAAAACCAATAGATCTTCAAAAATTTTAAACTGAAACTAAACCAGAGAAATTAAAACCACGCAGATGTTCTTTCTCTTTTGCTTAGTTTTTAATAGATGCAGGAGTGCTTTTTGCAGACCATCCCCTAGCTTCCGATCAATCTACTTTAAAAAAAAGCAGAAGTCTGACATTTCATAAGGATTTGGGGTACAGAGTTTTCCTGATTTGCTGAGGAAACTAATCCATTAAAATGCTGAAACAGGGAAGGAAACAGTTATACATGCATCTCACCTGGGCTGAATTTGGACACGGCACCTGCTGACTCTACTTTTAGGTTTCAGAAGGAGTAACGAAGACCACCCAACTCATGCAGCAGAAGCATGAGAGCATCCTCCCTGACCTGAGAAAGGAGAGTGAAAATTTTGACCAACAGACAGAATGTTATCTTGTTTCAGGTTCAGGATAAAATGCCTTGGTGGCATCACATTGGTCCCACTGGTCCCATTGGTTTGCTGAGAAGTAGGGACTTGGAAGCCCTCAGACACACTGGGTTCAAGATATCTTAGGAGCTGGCTACTCCCTCCTGTCCATGTGAACTAGAGGATGGATGGAGGCTTCACCCCTGGCTAGGAGGCATTCAAGACTGGATGAGATCAGCACAGCCAATGCAGGCAGAGGATCAATTCCTGTCATTTCAGCACTTGCCAGTCCAGCACAATGTGCATCCCCTGAAGTGTATTTCCTTTTGCAAGCTTTTTCCTGTGCTATAGAAACTGGCAATTTTAAGCAAATGCCAATAATTCCATTTCACCCCTAAATTTCTTTTGTCATCATCATTGAACTTGGCCTACTAATGATTTCTTAGAGTTTCAGGTTGAATGGGCATTCATTGATTTTCCTTCTTTTTGGGTTAAACCTGGAGTTATCATTGGGCATGTTTCTGTCAGCTCTTAACTGTTCCTTTCACTTGCCTATAGCCAAGACACTACCTAAATCTGAGGATGCAGAGAGGATTCAGTGGAGAAGCAAAAGGGCTTTATATTAGCGCCACATTGTTGCATGCATTATGTTGTGACACCACAGCACATCATCAGGTTCTAATTACTCCTGGTTGACAAATTCCTAGCCCTTTCAACTGGAGATAGAGTGTCTTTGACTGAGTTCATTAGAGCTCGTAGATTTTGACAGTTGACTTTGCCAGTTGTCTGCTTATACTGATTTTTTTTCCCTCTGCTAAAACCAACTTTTATATAAGAGCAAGTCTGGGTTCATTTGCTTTTTGTACAGGTCCCCTACGAGGCAGGGAAGTGAATTATATTCTACCTCTTGATCTCGTGCAGTTACTAAATTACATTTTTAGCACCTGAAATTAATGGCTAACTGGAGGAAGGCTAGGGAGAGAGTAAAGTTAATGAATATGATAGCAGAGGAAAGCAAAGAGACGTGTTTCTTCTACCTGTTTCTCCAAATTTTACTGAAGCAAGAAGCCAGCAATTATGTGTCAGTCCTGGGGTGTTCATGAACTAAATGAGCTGAACTGCTCATGTCATCCATCATGCATGGATGTCACTGCTCCCCTCATCAGACAGGTGGCTTCACTTTGGAAAGCAAGAGTCCTGGCAGTGGCCAGCCTAGGGGCTGATGATCAGCCAATCAGGAAGTTACTTCTCTCCCCTGTGGGGTTGGGGCAACTGGGCAGCAGGTGGACTTCCAGACTGATAGCAGTTTTTTCATCCCTGTGCCTTCACCATCACTGGTTGGAATCAGGAAAACAGCCTTGGAATGGGGAGAAGGAAGGTCATGCAGCATGAACACAGATCTGTAGGTTGAGCTTAGGCTGATTTTGCTTTTTTACTCTTTATTGGTTTCTCAGCAGAGAAGAGTTGCTGGAGACACTCTCTTGGGCTTCAAGTGGAAGGCACAAGAGAGTTGTACTGACATGTTTCACTTCAGCTTTCTAGAGGGGTGCACAGCAGTTAGTTCAGCTGATTGAAAACCATTTCTTTTTATTTTCTTCTCTCCTTTTCTCTCAGTTGTGCCCAAGTCTCTGCCTCACTCAGCCTCATGCTGCTGAAGCCCTGTGTCCTGCTGAGTCTCAGCTCTCCCCCACACCAAAGCATCCCAGTCCTTGGGACAGTGGGCATTGCAAATCCAGGCATTGGATTCAGGTGTGAGATGTCCACCAGAGTGGGAGGATTTCTTCAGGGGCTACAAGAGTGACAGCTGGCTGCCTTTGGTCCAGGAATAGGCAGATTTGCAAGTCCTTGCCTGCAGCCCATCTCAGGAACACTGAGCTGAGTTTTGGTTGTGAGCATCACCACCCTGGTGCATCTCATAGACATTAACCTGGCTGGAAGCACAACACACTGCAGCCAGGTTGTAAACTATTGGGTTTGTACCTCTAAATAGGTCAAATTACTTTCTTTTTGTCTTCATCATTGGTGTATCAATGCCAGAGCTTCGCTTAATTTGGGGATGGGGTTGCAGTAAGGACTGGGAATCAGCTTGGTGTATTGAATTGGGGCTCACAGCAGCAGCAGGATGCGGCAGGAGACCAATTCTTTAAACGAGTAAATCTTGAGAGAAACAAGAAAACATAGAAACTTAAATGGTAAAGTGACAGTTTTCTTTGAAGTGGAAGATATGTTTACTCAAGTAGACTCTTGCCAGCCTCTCTCTGGCCTGATCAGCATTGTTGATGCAAACAGGCTCCCCAGCTGGTGGAGTCTGGAAAGCTGCTAGCTAGGCAAACCCTGCAATTTCTGATTTAAGGGAAATGTCAGGGTTTTGAAATGTTATCATCTTGACTGGAGTGAAATGAAATATTCCTGGAGTTACCATTCAGAGCGATTGGATCCAGAAAGCTGGCATCCCACAACTCTGGCATTTCACAGTGGAACTGAAACCCTTTCAAATATTATTATTTTGCATTTCTTGGTATCACGTCAAGAAACCCCATGGCAAGCATGAAAATAATGGAACTAGGCAGACTCCTCCTCCCCTCTCCCCCCCAAAAAACCCCAAACAACCAACTAATCAACCAACCAAACAAAGTACTGCTCTGGATTGTTTTAAAATAAAAATTTCAAAATTAAAAATACCTTTTGGAAGTTTCTCTGGCATAAATTTATGAATCTCTCAAAATTAACACATATGCTAAGAACTCCCTGTTTAGGTGAAATTGGTGTTTCCCAACAAAATATACCAAAAAGTTCATGACCCACTTCAGCTGGCTAACAACCAGAGCAAGCAAACAAAACCATGCCATAGTGACAGGTCTGTGCACCTGGATGGAAACCCATCAATTAGTAGCATTGAGGAACAGAATCACAGATTAGTAGAATCATTTAGGTTAGAAAAAGCCTCTAAGATCATTGAGTCCAATCATTATCCCGGTACTGCTAAGTCTACCAGTAACCCATATCCCCAAGTGCCACTAGCTACCATGAATAAATAGAAAGGGACTCTACAAAAATAAAATAACCTTAAAACAGGTGTGAGGCATGTCTGTGACCACTCAAATCCACAAGAATGCTATGGACAACCGATTTTGTTAAAACCTTTACTTGGGCAGAATGGTGAAACTTCTGTTGTGGGAAACATCACAAGTCTTCAGAGCCATGCAGAGCCTCAGGCACTGTCCTTTCACCCTGGATAGGCTCTTTCAAAGTAGGTGACTGAAGAAGTAAAAAATTATTCCTATGTTCCCCAGACCTCTGTCTGGAAACACACTTCTTTTGGGTTTTGGGGTTGTGTGTGTATGTGCGCTGGTGCACGTACTTTCCTCTGAAGGAATAGTTGTTCTGTGGTGGAGCCCAGGCCCATGTCAAGCCCCATGGTGCTGAACCATGCGGACCTGTGCTACTGCTGCCAAAGCAGTCAGCTTCCATTTGCAGAGCTCATCTCTACCCTGGGAGAAGACAAGACTCCATCACTCAGGATGGGGCCTGCCACACTTGCAGGACCACCCACAGCTGCTCTGACCATGATGTGTCCACCGTGATTTCTCACGTTGAGGCATTAGCTTGCTTGAGATACACCTTGGTCTCAATTTCCATTCATCTTCCTCATGTTGTTAAAAAAAATCCCTAGCACACACTTGTTCCAATCTTCAAAACGTTTTTGGCCAAGCACCTTTTTGTCCCCTTATGTGTGCTGGGCAGCTTTGACACACATTTTTGAACAAAATGGGAACTGACAGTGTCGAGGCACTGAAAGTGCTTGGCGACAAAGGACTCATGCAATTATCTTTTGTCAGAATTCATCTTGTCAGCCCTGCATGGTGCTAATGCCTTTAGAAATTCTGAAGATGAAAAACTGAGAGGGAAAAAAATCGCCTGCTAGTTAGAGTAGACTCTGGTCACAACAGCACTTTTGGAGTTAGTCGAAATGACAGCCAGGAAAACTGGTAATTCCAAGAACAAGTGAAGGACTGAGAACATGACTTGTTGGTGACATGGTGGTCCTGGGTGACTGGTTGGACTCAGTGATCTTAGAGCTCCTGTCAAACCTAAAAAATTTTATGATTCCATGATTCTATGTATTTGGCCACTCGAGCCATGGAGCATGGGTACAGCTGTGGGTCTCCAGGAGTTATCATTTGTCAGCTGACTACAGTTTCCAAGGTTTCAGTGGGTGAAATCTCTCCTGACTCAGGAAAGGTGTTACCAAAAATGGTTCAGCCTTCACTAGCCACAAGACATGCTTGCTCATTTGCTGTTTACCCCTGAGAGGGACTTGTTACCTCCATGACACATGGCACCCACAGTGATGCTGCTTCTAGAATGACTCCAGGACCAAACTCCAAAAAATCACCTGAAAACTTTTTGATGGGTGGATTCCTTTAAAAACTACTGCTCCAGATTGCAGATATTGCCAGAGATGTGTCCTGTAGTTCTGAAAGGAAATGTGTCTTCACATCTATTCCAGATTAAAGTTTCACAGACAGTTTTATTCAGTATTTCTTGTAAGTAATACCTGTGGGAAAAAATATTATTCCTGTCCATCTACTTTTAGTAGATTAATTCCATTTTTCGTGCACTTTTTCTTTCAAGATTTCAAACTAATTATTTCAACAGGATTTTTTGTTTTTGTTTGGGGTTTTTTTGTTTTCTTTGGCGGGGAGCTGGAGGGGGCCTTAGCAGGGTGCAAAAAGTTGTTTTTCACTATATCTCTGAAAACATCACTTGGCTGATCCAATAAAAAAAAAGATTATTTTGCATTTTGACAATAAAATTTTCACTGTTTGAAGAAGCATCATTCCCTATTTCCACATTCCTTTGTTACTTCTGTCCCAAGAATACCCTTCTGTGGCTCAGGAAAAGGCAAAGGCACTGTCATGTCAGTGGGTTAGCACCATCTCTGTGGCAGAAACCCATGTGCTCAGACCTGGTCCCCAGTGGTCATCCAGTCCTGGATGCAGCACTGGGCTCCATGGGAAGGAACATGCTGACATCTGTTGACTGGACACAGTCTTTCCAGCCCACTTATGGAACTGAAGTGATTAAGGAATAGGAATTGAAACACAAAGAACTGCAGCTTTTATTTGTCACCAGGAAGGGTCTTATTAGGGAACACATGTGAGTTTTCCTGATGCTCAGGTTGGGCTGACAAGGCCTATTAAAAGGACATTAATGAGTTACTTGTAATTTGGAAAGATCTCTTGCTTTTGAATATTCAGGGTTACATTTTACTGGCAATAGAATTTATTTCAGAATTGCTAAACTAGATTAAAGTCTTACTGTGCAAGCTTTTCAAAAACACTTTAAAACAACTTCTGTTTCAAAACACTTGCAGAATGTGAGGCTTGTTGACTCTCCCAACCCTCAGACAATCCCATAGTCTGTGATAGAAGATAACATTACATTTACCTCCCGTGAAGGTAGAGGCAATTTCCAAAACCAAGAGCTGTAAAATGTGCCATAATTCAGCTTTATTCAGAAGCAAGGAAGCCAAAATGAAGTGCAGAGCTGGGAAACAATCCTATACCTGCTGCTTTTGGTGCTTTTCCTGGAAAGGTTGCTCTCTCAGCCTGATTGAGGAACAAAACCTCTGGGTAGAGAGGGATGCTGGAACACTAGGATGAGAGACTGGCTTGCAAAGGAGAACTTTGAGGGAAAGCCAGCATATTCTGACCTTTGAGCACCAGAGGAGAGAGTTACAGAAGAAAGCTGTGTGCTCTTCACGCAATTTGATCAGACCTTCTGTGGGCTCATGGTCCCCCCTCAAGTCTCTACAGTACATGGGGACAGGCCTGGTATGCTCAGTGGCTGAAGCTTTTTGCTGACAAGATAAAACACCTCCTCATGTGGGGTGAGGAGCTGCAAAACCAGCAGTAAATTGAAATGTGAAGAAGCAACACTTCAGATCTCAAAGGGAAAAGAAGGGGATTAAATAAGTAAAATATGTCTGGAGAAAAGTGGGAGTGAGAAGAACTGGGAAAAGAGGTTTAGACATACTCACAAATCTGACCATGTATGTCTTCCTCAAGTAGTATATTCTCTGACGTAAGGTATTTGCAGATGCAGAATCAATGCTTCGATCTGAAAAAACATGGGTATTTTTGTATCTGGTCCTTGATTCCAGGGAATTTATTACAGCCTGACATCCCATCATTTTGTTGGCAGGTATTCACAAGACCAGAGCAGAAATCTAAAAGAATATTGGTTAGAAAATGGAGATTTTAGAATAAGCATCAATGGCATCACCTTACCAAAAACAGAACTGAACAGTTCAGTTTCTATTACAAAGAGCTTCACAAAATGCTTCCCCTTGCCTATGTTGCTTCAATCCAGAGCTTTATTCAAGGGACTAAGAAATATGTACCTGTCTCTACTGGCCACTGCAATATCTGACACATCTGTAGCTCTCAGACAGTTAGTGAGTTTTTCAGTGCACCATCAAACTATCAAGCAACTTTTTAGAAGCCAAAGGTTGGTTATTTTAAAGGAAAGAAAAGAGAAATTCATCTTACTTATTATGACCTCCCTCAGAATGTATTTGAATTACACTCCAGGTAGACTTCAGAAATCTTTCATGTCTCTCGCTCCATTAGTTGGTACACTTAGCGAAGGCTGGGTAATAACCAGACATGCTTTTCTCGTCATGAACATGGTTACACATTTACTCTGGTGATTTCTGCACTGTTCCCTTCTGTGGGTGACCAGCATTGTACACTTCCATCCCCAGCCTGGCTGCAGCCCAGAGGTCAGGCAGTACCAATGGGCATCCAGCTCACCCATCACTACCATCAGCAAAAAGTAGAGGGAGCTTCTTCCTGAAAGTGCGCTACCATCACCTTTGAGGACAAAGTTAGGTTGTCCATTAATAGCCAGAAGAAGAGATTGATTGAGAAGGGCCCTCAGGCAGCAGCTGTAGAGCCACAGAATCCTAGAATCATAGAATGTTAGGGTTGGAATGGGCCTTAAAGATCATCTAGTCCCAACCTCCCTGCTATAGGCAGGGACACCTCCCACTATACCAGCTTGCACACGGCCAAGTTCTCCAACCTCGCCTTAGACACTGTAAGGGCTGAGGCATGCACAACCTTCCTCGGCACTCTGTTCCAGTGTCTTACTACTTTCACAGTAAAAAATTTCCTCCTAATATATAACCTCATTTTTTCCTCTTTCAATTTTTACACATCACTCTCTATCCCATCATGCAGTTCCTCATAAAGACCCTCTCTCCAGCTTCCCAGGAGGCCCCTTCAGGTACCTGAAAGTTGCTCTGAGGTCTCCACACAACCTCTACTCCAGGCTGAACATCCACAACTTTCTCAAGCCTGTCTCCATAGGGGAGGTGCTCCAGCCCTCTTACCAACTTTGTAGCCTACTCTGGACTTGCTCCAACATGTCCTTCTTGTGTTGGGGACACCAGAATGCAGGACTCCAAGTGGTGTGTCACAAAATGAGAGTAGAGGGAACATCCCCCTCCTTTGACCTGCTGGTCCTGATCCTTTGGATGCAGCCCAGGATTCTGTTGGTTTCAGGGCTGTGAGCACACGACTGTGTTATGGCGAGTTTTGACCAACCATTACTCCTAAGTTTTTGCAGGGCTGCTCTCAGTCACTTATCTCACCAACCTGTAGGTGTGCCTGGGATTGCCATGACCTGCATGTAGAACCTTGCACTTCGCTTTGTAGAACTTCATGAGGTTTGCATCGGCAGCTTTCAAGCCTGTCAAGGTCCCTAGTCACTAACACACTTTACTTCCTTGCTCTTGCAATAAAAAGATTAGAAAATGCACTGCTTAAACAGCAACAGCAACACCAGTATTGCTTTTAGCATTTTCCCTAAATTTGTTTGTTAGTGTTTTGTTTAAACTTGTATGTCCCAAAATAACAAGATAAAATGAAAATATCAATTTTGACTTTGAGCTTAAAGCAGAAACTCTTTCCCCTGGCAGCGAAGACTATTTCCAGAACTAGAAGGTAAATCAAGACAACCCAGTGAATTTATTTTTTCTCACAAAGCTCTGTGTTAAGGGTGCAGTGCCTCAGGGTTGGAGTGGAAGTTAGAAACAGGCACAGGCAGCTGCTGCTGGAGTTTTGGTTTGTAATCACTGCAGAGCTGGGCAGAAAGAGGGAGAAACATGGTCTTTTCCCTGTTGAGACACCATTCCTGGTCAGAGGCTTTGCAAGAACATGAGACAGGTATGCACAACAGAAAGGCTTTAGGAATCCTGTTTCAACACTTCACAATTCATTAATGACTGTGACATCCAGTTTTACTCCTCATTACTTTGGCTCTGATGAACACCAGCATCAGTCTGGTGGCTCTGCTGAACAAGGACTCCCCTGATGCCATCTCAGCCCTAAATCACCACATGCCCACCAAAGGTCCTCCTCACAGAAAGCCAGCGTGCAGGGGATGGCATGATAAAAGTTGCCTTTCAGTTTGCTGCACTACCAGATCTCCTGAGCAGAGAGATCAGTGGCTCATATTGGTCGCTGTGACTGTTGAATTCAGAGATGGAGTCAAGAGAACAGTACCTTTGCATGGCCTCCTGCCACCCACTGCAGAGAAGGACCCTAGTTTAGGAACAACTATCTTTGCCTGGGCATCATGGGTTTCGGCAGCTGAGATGAAGCCTTTTCCAAGTGTGAATTGCCTCTAGCATTTGCTCACTGACATGAGTATTTTTCTTAAAAGTCATGAAAATTCCTGAGGTAAAGGCCATTGCCCCTCCACAGAGAAGCATGATGACTTTCCTAAACTTTCTCATTTCAGCTTAGTTGTTGTAACATTTAAACTAAATGAACTCCACAGACTGAGTGGACCTGCTCTTGTAAGAATGACCTGCTCACCAAGTATGGGAATGGCAGCACCTGACCCTAAACCAGCAAAAAAATTAAAGCAAGAGTGAAGAAGATAAGTAAAGCCAAATAATTCAAGAGGAGCAATTTAAACTCGTATTGGCAATAATAATGTGCACTGGTCCACATCTGATCTTCAGCTATTTCTAAATTACACAGAGATAAGAAAGAGGATCTGCTACACATTCCTTTGCAGAACAAGACTCTGCAATTAGTAAGCTGAGGTCTATGGTTGATCAATAGTGACCCTTCCTGATAGCTCTGAGTTTTTTACAAGGGAAAGGTCATTTCTGTTACTCCAGCTTAATAAGGAAGAGCACTTCTCCTAGATGAGAAAGGGTTTATCCCATTCTTTCTGGCCAGTTCTGGTGCAGGATTGTGCCCACAAGTATTTTCTCTGTAGTTTCCATCTTACAGCACTATGGTCAGAGTGTGTAGGCTGCAGGGATCAGGTTTTCTGTAAGATGTTTCTCAGGAAGATGCCAAGATCACAGCATGGCTGAGGTTGACAGGGAACTCTGGAGGTCATCTTGTGCAGTCCTCTTGGCTCAGCACAGGATTACCTACATCAGGTTGCTCAGGACTGCGTCCAATCTGATTTTGAGTATCTCTGAGGGCAGAAGCACCACTACCTCTCTTGAGCAAACCTATTCCAGTGCTTGACCCTCACACCAAAAATGTTTTTTTCTTATGTTTAATGAAAATTATTTTCATAGAATGACACAATGATTTAGGCTGAAAAAGACCTCCAACATCATCAAGTGCAACCTGTAATTTATCTCTACTTTGTAAACTAGACCAGAGCACTGAGTACCACATCCAGTAATTTCTTGAACACCTCCAGGGATGGGGACTCCACTTGGGCAGTCCATTTCAATGCTTAACCACCCTTTCTGTGAAGAAATGCATCCTCGTGTCCATTCTGAACCTCCCCTGGTGCAGCTTGGGGCTTCTTGTGTTTTCTTTAAACTTCTGCCCACAGACTCTCATTAGTTCATTGCACACCACTGCAAAATGCCTGTCTCTTGAGTCTTTACTCCTCTTCATCAGACAGTTATACACATTGACAAGATCTTCCCTGAACTTTCCCTTCCCTGCCAGACAGCTGTAGTGCTCTCAGCCTCTCCCTATATGAATATATGCTCCTGTGCCTCCAGCATTTAGTGGCCTGGCACTGGACCTCTGCCAGTAAGTCTATATCTTTTGTACTGGGGAGACCAGAGCTGAACTCAGCACTGCAGATGTGTCTCACCAGTGCTGAGCAGAGGTCAGGACCTCATCATGCTGACAACATGTCTCCTAATGTAGACCAGAGACCATTAGCCCTGTCTGCCATGAGAACACACTACTGGTTCACATTCACCTTGTGCCCACCAGGATGTCAAGTTCCAGATCTGTGAAGGTACTTCCCAGCCCATTAGTCTGCAGCCCGTTCTGGTGGTTGGGGTTATTCCTCCCCAGAAGGTGGGTCCCTCATTTCCTTTTGTTGAACCTTATGAGCCACATCTCTGTCCAGTTGTCCAGCCTGTCCAGGTCACTCTAACAGGCTGCATATCCACCTCTTCCCATTTTTGTATTACCTGTGAACTTTTTTGGGATGGACTCTGCTCCATCATCCAGGCCCTTAACAAAGATGTTAAAGGATATTGACCTGGGGGTATGGGCCCCTAGGGTGTTTCACTAGTCACTGACCTCAAGCAGAACCTCTTGTCACTTGTAACAGCCACCTGAGCCCAGTTCTTCTGTCAGCTCTCAATACATTTATTCATTCCCTTAGTTTATCTATGAGTATTTTACAGGAGGCAATGCTGAAAGCCTTTTAAAGTCAAGACATTTCTCATTTCTCTCCCCTTCTCCACTGAGATAGCCTTTTCATTGTAGAAGCTATCAGGCTGGTCAGGCATGGCTTTCCCTTTGTAAATCTCTGCCAACTACTCCCAGTCACCTTCTTCATGTGTTTGGAAATACTGAACCATTAGCTCCATCACTTTCCAATAGATCACTGTGAGGCTGGTAGGTCTGTAGTTCCCAGGATCTTCCTTCTTTCCCTTCTTGAAAAAAGGAGTAACATTTGCTTTCTTCCAGTCCTGAGGAATCTCTTCATATCACCACAGCCTTTCAAAGATAACCAAGAGAGGTTCTGCAATGACACCAGCCAGCTCCCTTAGCACTTACAGATGCATCCCATCAGGCCCCATGAATTTATGGATATATCCAAATTATTTAACAATTCCCTAACTTTTCTGCCTCTACCAAGGAAAAGTACACTCTGCCCTTGTTTTCCCACTGGTCTCATCACCTCTCACCGAACAGACCCTTCCTTTCTCTCACATCCCTCCCTCTTTGCATTCCTAATTTTGACTTCCTAAAGAGCCTGTACCCATTCAGTGGAGAATCCCAGTCCTGTGAGCTATCTCACCACCTTTCCATGATCCCAATGACATCAGAACTCCCCTAAACCACAACAGACCTCTCATTCCTTCTGGTCATGTCCCACATCATATGTGTTTGTGTACAGGCATTTCAGAGAGGGATGGCTCTCCAAAACATGCTGGTTTCCCAGAAAGAGTATGAAAGCTTTCTCCACAACAACTGGTAGGGTCTTCCTTCTTTATGTGGGTACTCCCAGAACGGACCCCCTTTAGCCTTGTTTTGTTGATGACAAGCTCCCTTCTCTTCACCTCGTTCCATGTTCTTTGTTTGCCATCCTGGTCTACCAATTCCTCACCTTGCAGATCCTAGTTTACAGTTCTCTAACAGGCTGCTAAGGCTGTTGGCAAGGACCCTTTGACCACACTCGTTCGGGTGGATCACATCTCTTCCAAGCAGGCCTCAGTCCTGTAAGACAATCGCTTGGTCATAAATACCAGAACCCTGTTGTCAACACCAGAAGCAAAACCAACTATTGACCTGCAACAGGTGCCTACTCCTCCTCTAGCCCTTGTCCCCACTGACTGAATCAAAGAGAAAGAAAATGCCCTAGGGTCCAGACTGACCCTGAGCGCAGACACATGTAGTCACCCTTGATAGTTTCCAGGTCACCCTGACAGTTACTTTGGTGACAGTTTCATGCCTGGGCTGGAGCAGGTGGGTGACAGATAAGAGCTGAGCTGCCCACAGAGACGGGCCATGCCAGGCCAGCTCACAACAGGACTGGTGAACAGTTGCACACAGCAGCATGTCCAGGAGATGCCACAGCAGCCTGTCAGCAGAACTAGAACTCCTGCACACTGCTGTGGCAATGAACTGCTCTTCCAGAGTACTACTTTTGTCATCAAAACAGTTTCTAAAGATTCTTAAAAATTTTTATTCTGATTTGAAGTACAGGTAAGGTTTTATGAAAGTTTCAGGAGTCTGGATAAGAACTGTCAGCCAGATAACACAGTTGTTCCAGCATGGAAATGTATTATAAAGCTGATCCAGTATTAAGAAAATATACAAAAACAACCTTCTAAAAAACAAGACACAGCTGAACTGAATCAAATAGATTTATGTACTTATAAGGAGATAAAAAAAAATAAATTTGTTTTCACTTCCTCAGTTTCATTCACATTGTTTGGGTTTTCTCCTTCTGTTAAGCCATTTATAGTGCTGTATTGTAACTTTCTGATAGACTCATAGAATCACACAAGTTTAGTTGGATGACACCTCTACGGATCATCTAGTCCAACCCGGCTGTGAGCAGTAACTTCTTCCACTAGGTGCCATTGGACTTTCACAGGGTTTAAAATGTTTTTGGGTTTTTTTTCCCTGTCAAAGTTGTAGTTTTGAAATACCCTCTTTGGAAATACCAATAAACTAATAAAATCACTGCAAACCATGATCCTTATTCCAGTTTGCTCTACACGTTTCTTCAAGCTTCCAGAACCTCCACTGGCACAAGAACACATGGGCATCAGAGGAGAGTCTGTGAGCACAAGTCCATGGGTCTGTCCCAGTAATGCAAAACCTCATCTATAGCTCTGACCAAGAGCACTCTTTGACTTTATGTCAGCAAACATGAAGCAGTAATGACTAACTAAATTTGACATGGCTCAGTTGTCAACACCCACTGTGGCAGTGCATGACACATAAATGTTTGCAACATGGAGCTTCAGCATAGACCAGCTGTAAAATCAAGAGTGCAATGTATTGCAGTTGCAGAAGATCAGAGAAGATGCTTCAGTGAGTATTTAAAGAGAGGAGAGCAGTTTTCTGCACTATGATTGAAAAAAAAAAATCACAGAAAACTGGAGAAAGCAGACTGCAGAAGAGGATGGCTGTGAGTGGTTAGTAAGGTGCTGGTAAAACTGACTGAAACCAGCCCTGAAGCCTAGGCAGTCCGTTTTAACACTGAGTCTGATGGTGTTGCTGCCAGCTCTGGGCAGCTGCCAGCTCCCACCCCAGGGAACCCCACTTCTCCTCCTCAAATCCATAATTGCAGTGTCCATGGAGAAGGACAGTCAGGGTGCAGGCACAGTCCCTCTGGCAGATGTAGGACCTGGCAGGTAGCCAAGGGGACAAGGTGGTGGTAGCGCAGCCCCAGAATTTGAAGTCCAAGCTTTTACAGCCACAGCAGGAAGCCTTGCTGCTAAATGAGCATAATAAACTGGTGTGAAGGCATGCTGCTTTTGACATGGCCATGTGCAAGGGCCACGTCTGCATCAAGCCCTGTGCTCCGTGTACTGGTTCCGTCACATTAACTTATCCTGTGTAGCCATGGTAACAGGTGTGAAAAACATGCTGTTGGTGGGTCTGGATCCAACACCATTGAGCTCAGCCCTGATATGCCTGCTGGTGGGAAGCAAACCACTAATGAGGCCCCTTAATTTTGTTCATCAGGAACACCTCTGTGCACAGACTGTTAGTTTGAGAGGTCTTGAAAATAATCCCCAGAACCAAGGGGTAAATAATGAGAAAAACAGGCAAATGTCTTCAGCCAAATAGGAAGATTTCAGGAAAGCAGCTTTGCTTCAGTTTATTCATATGCACCAATGCTGCATGGCTGCCAATTTGCAGCTCATGAGCATTCAGTGCTTGAGTTTGTGACTAGCAGATATCTCCTACCCAGGCAAGGACCCACAGCCACAGCTCTCCAGCAGTGTCCATCCCCTCCAGACACCAAATGCAGCAGAGATTTTGTGGTGCTACAGACCAGAGGCAAAGAAGGAAGAATGATCTGACAGGAGGGATGACTTAAAATTAAAAAGGCAACACTGATGGTGGAAAGAGCATGGGATGCATGGAAAGGGGAGACAAGGAAAGCACAAAATTCATCAAACTCGTATTTGCCTCATTAAAAGTATTTTAATTTATAATGTCCTGGAATGCAGCTGTCACCCAGCTGCACAGCCATCACCGTGTTGCCTCTCACTTTTTTTCCCCAGCTCTCCTCTCCCACATCACTGGGACTGCCATCCATTTCTTCCCTTTAGCAGGAGTTATAGTAAATAGATTCATTTGTGGGCAATGGGAGTTGAGAGACAAAGGTGACAATATAATTAAGGTTTTTCTTTCTATGCCTGAACAGTTGTTCAGGACTCATGATAATTAGCTGGCTGCAATGAAAGATCTTTAGTCTTTGTTTTCCCTTTATTTCATATAGTTGTTCACTTTGACCAGCTACATTTGTCCTTTAATCTAAATTCTTCTTCATCGATGTTCTGCCTTTTCATCTATTCCCTGGGGCTGCAGGAAACTTATTAGTAGTGCAGGAACATCTGAATGGTGAACATGAACACCAGGCAGCACCCTTGGTTGCACACTATGGCTGGTGTTTCTTGCACACATGGTCTGGAGTGAGAACATTGCTGGACTAGCTGAGGAGTGAGAATGGAGAAACAGGGAAGAAGGAAAAAGAGAAGGCTTCTGATGTCACAGCACCTAAAACAAACAAATCAGACACTCTTGTCAATGTCATGGACCTGCATGTGCCCTTACTGTTGTCGATACCCAAACTAGAGGAAAGTATCAGAAATACTTCCTCACATTTTTTCTTCTAAAACATGAACAGTGTGGTAATTGCCTGGTTAGCCTGCTAGCCATTTGTATGCTTTTGCTTTCTGTAACTGATACAACATCTGTGGTTGAGCCACCACATTACATGAACCCAACAGCCTCATCAATGACAACGCCACCAGAAGACTGTCCGTTGAGGCAAGGAGTCAAAAACCTCTCCAAGAACAACTCCATTAGAAAGAAGAAGGAGGACATGACAAAAGACTGTTTCTTACTACTGGGTAATGAAGGTATCTCAAGGTTTGCCTCCTCCTCACTGGTTACACTACCAAGTCCCAGTGCTGCCAACAGAAAACCTTCATGCATGTCTTTGACCTTGCAGAACCATACCACAGGAGCTACCACCACACACTGGCTAGACCTTCATCCAGAGTTTATCAGCCCACAGCACAGTCCTCCCAAATGCACAGGGCTGTTGTCAACACCACCATATTTAGTCTAGATATTTTGGTGCATGGGAGCTGTCCTAGTGGCTCAGCTTACCCTTTCCTCCCAGCCTAGTCCCAAGGATGTGCATTTCACCAAGACTTCCAGAGAAGGGTCCTGCAGGCTTTAGAGTTTAAAGAAGTCTCTTGGCTTAGTATAAATCGGAATATCTCATCCTTTTTAGGGGTTCCAAGGCAACATATCTGATATTGAAGCTTTAAAGAGCCATATATTCTCTGAGTGTAAGACACTCTTACTCAGCCTGCACTGAGCTATAATTTTATTCAGAGGAATTTAACTCAGAGGAGTATCATCCAGAGAAAATAAGCATATGTTGGGCAAAAAAGAAAGAACAAGAAGCAGGAACCAGTGAACAATAAATCAACACATGCATTTGGAAAGTTTCAGCAGGAATAAACCAGCAGCAGCATTGCAGAAAGTGAATCACTCCGTGTATTGCAAAAATGGTTACAAGAAGTACCGGGGGAATGTTATGCAACACTAACTTTGACTTATCACATAACTTAACACATAACACCAATAACACCCTTTGAAGAGACTATTTTGGCAAGTAATTTGCCCTCGCTGACCTGCCTGTAATCTGTGATAGCACTTTCATTGCTTCAGTGCTGAGTGGACTGGGAAAGAGACAAAGTCTTTGGGGAAAAAAAAAAAAAGGAAAAAAGTGAAGAGTCAGTTCTACAAGTGAAAATCAAATGCTGACAATTCACTTAATGGGTAAATTTCTGTCCACATGCTCCTTTGTTATATCTGGGTATGACATTCTCCCCCAGCACCCATGCATTGATTCTTTTGCTTTAGGATAAAATTTCAGCCAAGGTCATAGAGCCATGTTCCATGGAAGTTCTTCTTTTGGTTACCTCCTTGTCCCAGGCACTGTGCAAAGTTTTTCTACAGTTCAGAAACTTTGCATGTGGTGTCTTGCACAAGCTGGGCAAAATTTGGAAAGCAAGGACAGATGTGACACTCAGGGCTCCAATTTCACACAATCATGTCATAGAACAGTTCAGCCCCAGGCTGATGATGGAGAAATTCAGTTACCTAGGAGTAACAGTGATGTCTTCTGTGAAAAACATTTAAATCTGAAGACTTGCTAGTTATCACTGGCATCGTCTGTACCAGTGACTGGTCTGGATGTGCCAGTAGCTTTGTTTGGAACCAGAGTTAGCTTTGAAGTAGCAGGGGTGAAACCTGCAGAACTCCAGCTTTCCACATCAAAATAACCTTTCAAATCTCTACACATCAGTCTCAACACACCAAAAATATAATTTTAGTCCTCAGCACCCTTCATTCACTAGCAATTTTATGGAAGCATGCACGTCTTGGGAAAGCATGTGCTTTTTTTAAGAGGATTTTTTTTTGATTTGGGGGCTCAGCTCAGCTGTTGTTACTGATCTCACTTCAAATCAGTGCAACTTATTCTCCTATGCCAAGATAGCACATCTACTTGGGCAATTTGAGCCCTTGGACTTACTGTATGCTTTTCTTGAGTCAGCAGTTTCTTTCCTATTATGTTTTTATAAGGGAAACCCCACAAGCTGTCCATGCAGAGCCATGTGGCAGCAGAGGCAACCAGTCCATTGATGCCACCTGTCCCAGGTGGTGGCTGGGAAATGATGTGGACAGTATGCACTATACTGTTGGCTGCAGATGTCATGATAACATCAGTTTTACAGCTGACTTCAGTACTGATGTCTGTGCCTGCACACAGTGACCAGACCCATCACTGGCTGCACTCCCACTGCAGCCAAAGCATCTGGCCAGCTGAATTCTGCAATTGTCAAGGCATTTCAGTCAGTGAGTTGTGGGGCCAACATCTCATTGGGACATAGAACAGTGAGCTGAAGATTTTGATCACTGTAAGAGAGAGCAACCCAGAAGAAACTGCAGAAGACTTTCATGCACACACACCTTATAAGCCACTGAGACTACCTGCACCATCAAAACCCATGGCATGCAACTCTAGCTCACACCTTGCCCCCATGGCTGATGAACTGAAGAGGGACTTTGGACAAGGGGGATGGAGGGACAGAACAAGGAGGAATGTCTTCATACTGACAGAGGGCAGGATTGGCTTGGACATTGGGCAGAAATGCTTCCCTGGAAGAGCAGTGAAGGCCTGGCATAGGTTGCCCAGAGTAGCTGTGGTTGTCCCAGTCCTGGAAGTGTTCAAGGACAGGTTGGAAAGTACTTGTAGCAACCTGGTCTTGTGGAAGGTGTCCCTGTCTATGGCAGTGGGCTGGAACTAGATGGTTTTTAAGAACCCTAACCCAAACCAATCCATTTTGTGATTCTCTGATTCATTCCTTATATGGCACAACATCCACAGAGGCAAGGTTTCTAATACTACATGAGTTAGCAGTGGCTTGCCTGTAGTTTGGACATTTATCAAGCAGCAGCACAGATAGCATGCTGCATGCTCTCTTTCTGGAGGAATTAAATTCGTTTCATTGCTGTCATTCTATTCCCCTATGGCCAGGTCCAGGCTCTGCTGAGCATCTCTCTGCACTGACTGCTGTTTGCTGGTCCTTGCAGGGGTGGAAGACATTCCCAGACCAGACCAGTATTTGGAACCCTTGGTGTTCAGCAGACACAGGCACTTGCACAATATCTGGCCAAACCTTTCATCCCAAACATTTACTTATGCCGTTACTTTTTCCCATCTCCTGGGCTTGTTCTTTAAATCTGTGGCAGGAGATCATGTACGTGTTCCTGTGACCTTGAATCCATTAACTGCAGGAAAGTGATCAATTATTTTAGGCTCTTATGGCATTACTGTTAACATACTGCACAATCATACACCTAGTCATATAATGATAGCTTTCAAATAAAGAGAACATGTATTACCGAACTATTTATACTCAGAGCTGTGTGGAGCAGAAAAAGACCCAAATGGGCATATGAAAGCAAAAAAAGCCAATGATTCAGAGATAAAAGACTACATTTTAATCTACAGGTGTGTGACAAGCCCAAGAAATTAGAAGCTAAAAGGATACCTGATCAAGGTGAGAGCTTCTAGACAATACTTCAGCTGCTGTAAAATTAGCACTGTCTAGGAGGCAGCATTGCTGTGGCTAAAACACACAGAGAAAATACAGAGGCTCACTGTGCTCACAACATTTATCCTTGTAGCAGCCTCACGGGGGGACCCCAGTGTAGCTGGGGCCAGAAACTGCACCTGTCCACCATAGCTCTGAAGGCAAACAACTATGTAGTGGTCTTCCCCTTACTGACCATGGAGCCAGGGATGCCCCACAAGGACTTGACACCTTGACACAGGTGGAACACTAAGAAATTAATATCCTGGGGCCTCTGATTTGACATGGGGCTTTTCTCCTTGTCCTACAGGCTGTTTGGTTAGACTGTGAGTGCCTTCTATCTCCACCTGTTTATGCCAAACTGTCAATCTTGACAGCAATGATAATCTTATATGCAAAAGAATTCTCCTCTGTGTGTGTGCCCACTGGCACATCTTCCTCTCATGTACTGTCACTGAACGCTCATACTCTGGGCAGGGACACAGACCTACTGAGGCAGTTCCGGGAGGTCTTCTGGAAAACCCAGCATACTCTTCTGATCCATAACCATGTCTGCTGCTCCTCACAAGATACCTGGATCAAGACCCTCTCTGCCAGATGGACATACAAGTGCAGTGGGACACTTCTGCATGGAGATGTCAATACCAGCAGCTGTATGTGAGATTCTCCCCCATCACTACCCCATCCCCTCCCTGCATCCTGAGTGTGGGAACCATCCACACCCAGGGTGCGCAGAGCTGACCCCGGAGTTTTCAGTCTATCATTCATTCAGCCTAATTCAGGTAATTTTTCCTCAGAAATATGAGGGGAAATAAGGGGGAAATATGAGTAAGGACAAGAAACATTTCGGTTAGGAGGAGAGGAGAGGAGAGGAATTACCTTGTTCTACCTCCAATTTAGGAAAAAAATCTTGAAAAACCAGATTTCTACAAAGCAGATTTGTAGTAGAGCCTTTCTGTCCTACCCCTTCCTGGGCTTCTACCAACCTTGACTCATCCATTTATCTCCTTACATAGCACCTAAGCCACAACCTTATAAAGTTCCCACCCCAATTTTCTAGAATGGCACGTAGGATGAAGTTTTAGAATATCTCAAAGTGTATTTTCAGCAGCTGAGCAGTAGATTTGGAGTAGATTTGAAAAGGTGCTCAAGTGCCAGTGTCTGTGAGCCCTGTCAAGGCCCTTCTGGAGAGTTCTCTTCATTTTGGGATTTTTCCCCACCCCAGCTGGGGTGTTTAGTTGAGATTGGTGAGCTCAGTCAGTGGAGAAGCAGAGCACCTTTCAGAGGTAACAACATGCCTTGAGGAGTTGACTCAGACCAAACACATGTGTGGGTGCTGAGACAGTGCTTATCCAATCTTCAGAAATCTTGAGACATGTGCCAAAGGCTTGATCCTCTCTTTGACAGGCAAACCCAGTGTTATCTGTGCCAATACTCGAGGTGTGCACATTGCACACTGGTGGAGATGTAAATTGTGTCAGACCAGGTGTTTACAGAAAACAACCTTGTCCTGCTTTGACAAGTATCTGAGGACATCCCACCCATGTATCTCCCTTGATTGTGTGTAGACTTCATTCACTATTGACCAGAACTGACCTCTATGGTGACAACAGGTGGTGTCAGAAGTTGAAATGGAGTGGACTTGAAAACATGTGGGGCACTGGTCCATGGCAGTGAGCATGCAACCCCCTCAGTCTCAGACAGCAGTGCAACTGCAAGCAACATGGCCTCCCCACACCACTTTTCATGCATTGGGGAAATCCTCTATCCCATTTGGAGCTCGAAATTCTGTCCTCACTGAATGGGCTTCTTCGCCTGCCTTGGACAGCTTGTAAAATATCCCAGGGAGCTTGGATCCCTCAGACCTGGATACTTAAGTTGCTCCATAAGGAAAGGGAGGGAACATTCTCCTTTTCTCCATGCCTGCTTTTTTAACAGCTCATACATTGTGAATTGCATACAAAAACCTATCTGAGTTATGTAAAAATCCTGTAGCTTTAGCATTGTGTAGCACCTGAAACGTTACAGTATGCTGCTCTGAAGCAACATCACACTGTGATTAAGTGACTATTTCAGTTGCGCTCTTTTCTCCCCAAGATAGTTGAACCACTGCAGGACACCATAAGGTTAAATATATCTGGATTTCTTACTTTGTGTATTCACAATTAATGTAAAAGTGCATAGTGTTTTCATTTCTCCTTTTTTCTTCTGAACACCACAATAAAAAAATTGAGGTTCTGTAACACAGTCCTTGATTCCAGGTAGACAGTAAGAAATGAGTTGCACTTTATATGTACAACACAATATAACCAATGAAAAATCAATTACTAGAGTACAACTCATGAGTGTCCTTCTGCCCAAAACACAAGACTCAGCACACAGGCAGACACTGTTAGTTAAGGCTCACCCTAGTCCTCCCAGGCAGCACTAGGTCTTCACGCATGGAGATCAGCAGTATGGAAACTAATTTCTCCCATAATAAGTCAATGGGAGTCCCACGTCTGATATCAAACACAGCAGAATTTGGTCTAAAACTACCAGTTATGAGCAAAGGCATAGCATGGCTCAAGCTAGGGGACAGGAATAAAGTGGGTCCATGTCTTGCTGAGCATTTCTGGTTGATTAAGGAGTTAATGCTCTTAATTTGCAAAATGACATAAACCCATAAAAGCAAATCTTGAATGACAGGTGAAGTGATAAGAATTGTTTCTTGGACAGCTGAGATTAGTCTTCTGCCCCACCTCCTCCTCATCCAGTTTGGGAAAGATTTTGACAAAGCAAAAATAAAAATGAAGAAACTGGTAAGAAGGTATCAGACACAAACTGATGAGCAAATAATGAACAAGGCAAAAAGCCTACCTGTGTCATGGAAAAGTGTCCAGGAGCCTACAAATATCTTCAACTGTGTACAGCAAAGCTGTGTTCCCTTAATTGTCTTCAAACTTGGGTTCCTTAATCAGAGTGGAGAAACACCTTGGACAGAAGAAAAGTGCTAACTAGTATATATGACTCTGAGACACTCAGGTTTTAATTATAAAGACACGGTCTTCCTGTGAGTTTATCATCAGATGATGCTGAAGAGGACTGCTATGTGCCCATGAGCATGATGGGCTGGAGTACTGGCAGCACTCCCTTTTGCCCTTGGAAGATCTGTGGACTGTGGCTGGCTGAAGGTATGTCATCGGGGCAGAACAGCTCCATGCCAGCCAGCATAATCAGAAAAATGAAGAGGGGCTTCTATGCACAAAATGCCTTTCAGAGTTTAGGAACAGAAGTGGGAAGTGCCTGCACGTGCTGCTGCAGCACAAGGTGGTATGGAGCCCTGCACATCAGCACTGCCATGCTGTTTGGGGCATTTCAACAAGCCTGAACCTCAGCAACAGCAGCATCTGTGAGTCCTACCTGCACCAACTACCCAGATGACCTGGAGAGCACCAACACCACTCTGGGTGCAGCAGCAACTCTTTTGGGAAATGAAGNAGAACATTGCTTATAATAACATATATATGTGTATATATGAATATAACATGCGATACAATCTAATGAATAAACTACTACTAATTTGATGAGTAAATTAAATTACTACTACTAATTTATTACAAGCTCATACAAGTCTAAGCTGCACCTCTGTTGTGGTTCTGGCTGGGAGAGAGTTAATTTTCTTCCAAGTAGCTGGTGTAGTGTTGTGTTTTGGATTTGGTATGATAACAACATTGCTAATAACATACTGATGTTTGGTAGTTGCTCAGTTGTGTTTGCTCTAAATCCAGGACTTTTCAGTGTCCCATGCCTTGCCAGTGAGGTGAACAAGGAGCCAGAAGGGAGCCTGGTCAGGACAACTGAACCAAAATGGCCAAAGGGACACTCCACACCATAAAACATCCTGCCCAGTGTATGTAAACNNNNCATCCTGCCCAGTGTATGTAAACAGGACATGGGGAGGTTGGCCAGGAGGAGATGATCATTCCTGTGGAGACAGGCTGGTCATCAGTCAACAGGAAGTGAGCAACTGTACTGTGCATAATTTATTTCTCTTGGGTTTTCTCTTTCTCTCTCACTCTCCTTTTCATTACTATTATTATTGTTGTTATAATTATTAGTATAATGTTATTTTATTTTGTTTCAGTCGCTAAATTGTTCTTAAAACACAAAATTTACTATTTCTTTCTGATTCTTCTCCCTGCTGGTGGTATGGTGGAGGGGTGTGAACAAGTGGCTGTAGGGTACTTAGTTGCCAGCTCGGGGGGCTGAAACCATGACTACCTCCTGTATGACCCCCCATCACAACCTGTGTTGCTCTAAAATCTCAACACAATCTGTGAAGCTATAATATACACAGTAGTAAGAGGAGCGGAGTCTTGCAGAGTCTGTCAATCATTTCATACTCACTTACCCAAGCCCTCTGCATGAGTGGTAGGCACAAACAGATAGAAAAGGGGAGGTATCTGCAGGAGCAGAGGCAGAAGCAGCACTGTCTGACTCCCATTTTGCAGGTCCATGCTTTCTAAATCTTGGAATTCTCAGAAGAGTATGGCAAGATTCTACAGTAATTACAGAGTTTCTATATATCTGGAACACTTTTGAGAATTAAATTTCCACTTGACTTCAGTAGAACTTCCCATAAAGTAGGGAAAAGACAGTACTGTAAAGTACAGTCTGCCTGTACATTGGATTTTGCCTCTTTTAATGCTAGACAGTTTGCTGTAGTCACTTCATTTGGCTGGAAATACTGTAATCTCATGCATGTTATTGTCTTCCCAGATCTGTGTTTCTACACTGGTCAACTTCATCACTTGAATGTGTACTTGAAAAAGGACCCAGTTCTAGGACATTGTTCACCCTCGGATGTGATACAGGGGATCAGAACAGGAACAAACATCAAGAAGTTGATTCTATTCTTGCAGAGACTGTGACAAGCTTCTTTGCAATCATAAATGGCAGGTATAAATGGCAGGAAAACCATGCTTTTGTAGTCAGCCTGCTGCAGTGCCTCATAAGCCACTGAAAAAGCCTGGTGATGTTGCTTTCAAGAAGAGATCCAACAGAAAATTTTTTTAGTGTAAATGCAAATATCAGTCCACTCATGTTAAAAATTTTGTCCTTGATAAAATGATGGCTCCAGCTACTAGAAGGAAAAAGAGCAATAGCACTACATGTTCCTGTAATATTTTCTAGGCAGAGGTTATATTCTACATAATTTGTTTAATTATGCTAGTTTTAATGATGCTATTCCCTCTACAGCTCTAGGACAGGTGGGGGGTTATCTCTTTTCATTCATAGCTTACACCCTATCCTCCCTGCTGCTCAGAGCTGGTCTCAGTTTGCTGCTCCAGCACTACTTACCTGGCCTGCCCTGTCTGTCCTGCTCACTGTGTACTGAGTGGTTTTGAGGTGCACAGCAAGCACAGAGCAGTCACCATAGTGGGCAGTGGAGAGGCACAGGGAGAATCCCTACCCCATGACAGCCTGTGGCTGGGTGTCCCTGTGCCTGGGGTAGCTCTTCCACCTCAGTGTTCACGTGTACCTGGTATGCTGCAGCCTTCCACACAGTAAATCCTGTCAGGGTACTCAATCCCTGCCAGCCGAAGTATCTCTATTGCAGTCATGCTAGCCACACAGCACTGATGCCATTTTAAACATATTTGTGTGCCCCCTGCTCCCAGGTCACTGTCTAGGTGAAAAGGCAAGAAAAATAACCAAAATGTTTAATTGTGCTGCTACAAGGACTTCCCAGCAAGCCCATCATTTGCTAACTTGTACACTCCAGTGCTATCTTTCAGGGGAGGAAAGTTCCAAGTGTGGTTTTATCTGTGCTTCTTCCACAGGATGGGGACGCCCAGGACCCCTGGCCCCTAGCTGAGGTGGGTAGCCAGTATAGGGGGACACAGTGTGGTGCTCCCCAGAGGTGCTGCAGTCAGAGACCACAGACTGGTCCCCTCCGACAGGTAACTGATTGGATTAGGAGTCCTGTCTGACAGCTTGTCTGCTCAGCAGCATGGGCTCATCAACCTCCCCATCCTGCCTGCTAATAAACCCAGCACTTGGGACCATTCTGCTTGATGATCTCTCCTTGGGGAGTTTTTAAGGCTTTGCTCTGTGAAAACTACTTGGAGTCTATTAAAATTGCAGCTCTGCTGTTGTCATGTCATCCCACAGAGTCATGGGAGGTGCCTGTCACCCAGGTGGAGGTAGCTATTACATATTCAAGTGAAAAAACAGTCCCTGCTTTGGGAAGACAGGCATCCACACCAGCAAACAGAATAGAAGGACTCCTGCTCATCTGACATGTTAAGGGATGAGCTCGAGGAAAGGAGATAGAACAATGCATCACTGTGCCCTGGCTCTGCTGCTGAAAACACCTGCGATGCCTTTGCTGAAAGGATTAAGGAAAAGGGCAACTATTGTCCCTGGGCTCTCGGTCATCAGCCTGATGCTTCTGATTCTGCTCCTTGTCTGCGTGTGCTGCCAGCTGGCTCTCTGGGCTGCAGAAACCCAGCACCAGGCAGTTGCTGCAGCACTGCCTTCTCCACAGCTTAGTAATTCAGCCTTGACAGAGTTCTCTGCTTGCAGGATGTGCTTCTGCTCCAACACATCTACAGTAATCATCTTGTACAGGACACTGCCTGAATAAATCAGAAGACGGCAATTGTGGGATCTATAGTATCTGTACAGAAGAAAGACATACAAATAAATTACAGTTTTAATTCTTTTCCTGGATTCACTTTTCGAGAACTACAAGGAGGCAACCTGAGAAGGGCTGAAGGCAGCAGAACAAAGAAAAATCTTCCAGACTGTAAAGCTGCTGTGACTTTTGCCTCAACCACTACAATTAAAGGACCATAAAGCCAATATCCTTTGTTGTTTAAGACAAAAAGTTAATGAATGCAGAGTCACAGGCTGAGTTGCTGCAAAATAGTGCTGTGAGATTTCAGGTTTTATTTTCACTGGGCAGATTGCAGATGCAAAGTGTGAATCTGAGTCAGGCTTGGGAGAACTTTCCAGTATGTTGGTATCAACAACACACCAGTAACATTTGGGCTGTTCAAATGTCTGGAACATTCATGATGCATTTATAAATAACTCAGATGGAATTAAATGTATGTCTGATTAGCCAGATTAGATTATATAAATACCAAATACCTTAGAATTATGAGCAAATATCAAATACCTTAAAATTATCAGCAAGCAGTCTTGGCAGCTACAGAGAACTGCTCTTCCCTTAGAAAAGGCCCCTCCATTTCTTCTCCATACTGAGCCACCCCAGGAGTTGTCTCTAGTGCACAGTTCGTGTCTGGAGAACTGGGTTTGTGCCTGGAAGCTGTCCCTGTGTGTGCTCTCACCCACAGACTTGGCAGTTTGTAATGCCTGTGAATGGAGACTTGTAAGCTGGGCTCTAGGAGGTGTTGAGCATTGGGTAGTGACACATGAAGCAAGGAAAATTTGTCCTTCTGTATACCTTGTCATGCATGAATTATGCCTATAGCTAGGAGGAAGTGAAAAAAGGGAAGCAAGGAAAAAGGGAAGTGGAAGAGACACTTTCTGTATCTGCAGTGCTTTTTTCTGTGCTGTCACCTTGAGGCAACTGGGTCTCTTCCACTGGTATGATTTCTGGAAGGTAGAAAGTGCAAGTCCTTTTATTTAGCAAGATGCCCATAACAGCCTATATTGGGTCTGGCCGAGACAGAGTTAATTTCCCCATAGCAGTCCTCAGGGTGTTGGTAACACAGCAGTGTTTTGGCTACTGCTGAGAAGTGTCAGTACTGTTAACATTCCCTCCCCAGTGGAGGGCAAGATTCTGGGAGAGGACACAAGTAGGCCAGATGACTCAAACTAACCAAAAGGATATTTCATACCATATGATGTCATCTGAGATGAAAAAGCTAAAGAAAGGAGCAGGAAGGGGGGGCATTTGTTGTTGCTGCCAATGGCTGCCTGCTAATAAACCATGACGTGTGCTGAAGCCCTGCTTCTCAGGAAGTAGCTGCACATAGCTGCTGACAGGAAGTAGAGATGTTAGTTTATGCTTTGCTTTTGCTTTAATAAACTGCCTTATGTCAACCCATGAGTTGTTTTCTATCTTATTCTCTCTCCCCTTTACAGCTGGGAAGGGCAATGATAGAGCAGCTAGGTAGGCACCTGACATCCAGCCAAGGTCAACCCACCACACACCCCTGCACATGGTAGTTCAAAATCCTGTGAATGCCCATGGCAACCATCTGCTCCACAACAGAGGCATCGGCACTCGAGAGTGCTTGGTGTGTTAAGTCAAAACCCACTTTCTCTTAGTTTACTGCACTTATTAGAGAGGCAAGTCCCAGAAAATCTCAGTGCTGCTGGGTTTCAGCACTCCTGGAGTGGCAACAGAGAATAACAAATGTAGGGCATGTTTTCTGCTTACTACTTTGTAATTTTCCTCTTCAGATACTTCAGATACAAAAAGTAGGAACACAAAAGCCAAGGACTGACTGTTCAAGTTTTCACCAGTTCAGTGTGACACGCTCAGCCTCCCACAATGTAGGTACAAGGCTTATGTGCACCCTGAGCATAGCTCTGTCCAAATTTAAATTCAGGTCCCTTTGTATGTTGGACCCTGTATTTGCCTTATTACTATGACAATTGTGACCACCAAGAGAAGGTGCTCCATTAAACTGTTAAATCATTAAACCATTAAAATATTATTTCAAACTTAAAATTAACACATTCACAACTGTTCTATAATTTATAGGCATACTTACACACAGCATTACCAAGGTAAATTCCAAGGGGGAAAAAATCTGATTCTTTCATTAATTCCCATATGTCATGTTTTTCACTTATTGACATAAGTGGAAAACATAATCATGGAAGAGACCACACTTTAATTCAAAACTTCAACTGAGACAT
Source organism: Sclerurus mexicanus (assembly GCA_013396755.1). Lineage (NCBI taxonomy): Eukaryota > Metazoa > Chordata > Aves > Passeriformes > Furnariidae > Sclerurus > Sclerurus mexicanus. Next base: position 52,521 of record VWZF01004708.1, on the reverse strand, counting down.
AGATAAGCTGGCCACAATTTGAATAATGCCTGTTTTTCCCATTTATTTTATGTTCAATGTAAAACACATCAAAAATGAATATGGATTTCCATCTCCTATGGAAAATTTTGGGATCCTTGAAGATCACATACCTAAGCAATGATGATTGTATCTCCTTAAGCACAACAGCTTCAGCTGTGTGGCCATTAAAATAGCATGTGCAAATTGACCACTCTATTTAGAAGACAGCATTCAGCTGGATCAGTTGCAGCTTTCTGATTTTGCTGTAATTGTCTTTCTAAGAAGGCTTAAAGCAATGACAAACTCAAATTGCTGTATTGCTGCAGAGCTAGTTGTACTGTGTGGTTTTTTGATAATTTTTTCAAGTGAATTATCTCTTGGAGATTTTTGTTGTGACATGCTCATGTTTTTGTTGTGGCAGAGGGGTTAGATAAAGAGACCTTTAAAGGTCCCTTCCAGCACAAACTATTCTATGATTTCATATACCAGCCCCCTTATTAGTAGATCAATCCAGTTAATATTCCATGCCCAGATCTCTGAATTTTGCTAAAAAATGCAAAGCAAAGAAAATTCACAACATCTTTAGTTGCATTCCAGTATGTGTTTGGCATTTAGAAAGGGTAACCTGGTGGCAACTAAACCTGCACCAAATACTGATGTTTACTCATGGCCCAAGCTTCATTTTGGGATCAAAATACATATTAGCCTTACATACCCCAGATCTGTGAAGCCCTCACAGCTCAGTGACAGAGAGAAGATATGCTTGCAGTAAAGAATTTCTTACTCATAACAGTCCAGTTATAGGTTTTTAATTGCTAAAATATATAAAAGCTTAGGATGGAAGCAGGTTTTCTTGAAAGTCTGAAAATAAGCACTCATCAGCCAGTTGTCAGCAATCTGAGAGGAAGACAATCTCCATGGCAGCATGTGGTGGCTTATTACCATGGGACCACATTCTGAAAAACCTGGGCAGGATGGCAGCAACATCCTTAACCTTCTCTCCCCTTCTCAGGAGCACCATGAGTGGCCTGTGTGCTGTGGGCTGAGTGCAGCCGGATGTGGGTTGGTTGATGGGGAGTCGATACCTTTGTCATGTGTTGTCACAGGAGGCTGCCCAGAGCACATGTCCTGTGGCATGTCCCAATGAGTAATGACAGTGTCTGCCACTGCAGCAGTGCCATGTGTAGGGCTTCCCTGCTACTTTCCCCCGAGATGCAGGTCCCGTGTGGCACACCACAGCTGCAAACAGCAGTACCACAGCTGCTCAACACCTGATGTCCATGAGCCAGCTGTACCAAATGTGGTACTTTGCTGTCCTTTACAACTCTGAGACTCCACCAAGTTGAGACAGAGATCTGTTTTAAAAGAAAAATATGCTCTGAATTCTGCTAATCTGATCTTGCATAGTCTAGATCCTGAAAGGAATAGAGCCTTTCATGGCAGGCAAGTTTGCCCAACTGATTTTCAAAGCCACTATTTTAGGGGAGGAAGAGAGAAATTTTCATCTTTTAAAAAAGGCCTATTGCAATTGGACAAAGGGTAACAGTTTTAAAATAAAAGATGGTCAATTTAGATTTGGTATTAGGAAAAGGTTCTTAACTGTGAGGGGGGTGAGGCCCTGGCACAGGTTGCCCAGAAAAGTTGTGGCTGTCCCATCCCTGAACGTGTTCAAAACCAGGTCTTCCAGGACTTGGAGCAACCTGGTCTAGTGAAAGGTGTCCCTGCGTATGACATGGGATTAGAATAAGATGACCTTTTGGGTCCCTTCTCAACCAAACTGTTCTATGAATCTATGATTCTGTCTTTTGGTGCTACTGTGCACAGGTCTGTTGGAAAACACTCATTGTTGTGTTCAGCTGCTGGACATCAGTTTTTACAAAAGTTTCAGGTTTCTTCAAAACCAGTGGGCATCTCTATCTTGCAAATAGAAAAGTTGGTAATGACCAAAATCAAGGCTTGAATAGTAAATACCACGGCTGCCCGCAGGGTGCCCTGAGAGACTGAAGCTTTAGAGCAAAACAGAAATATTCCTTCATGCTTGGCCTGTCCAAACCAGATGAGGAGATGATGCTGGTGTTTGCTGTTGGTGACTGTGTTCAGTTGTTGTAGTTGCTGTTGGGGGATCTGGTGGGGGTCCTGCAACACAAGGCAAGCACAGAGACAGGATTCACAGATGTGAGCCACGCTGCAGTCCAACCCCTGTAATTCATGGGAGCAGGAAAGAAAAAGTCTTTCAATTTCATCCTGTTTCCCTCCCTGTAGTAAAGAATTCCAGCATTAAAAGGAAACCTGAGTAGTACTGTGTGAACCTAAAACCTGGAGTGAGGAAGACTGCCTCTTGCTTCTATGGGCTTTAGACCACAGGCCAGCACTAGCCTATGATGCACTGAGAAAGGGAGAGAGGTGTCCCAAACACATCTGTGTGTATTCGTGCTGACCTGCTGGTGGCAGAGGATCCCTGTCTTTGTTTAAGGAAAATATATGTTCAGGAGGTTGAGACCTTAGTGAGAGGAACCCTTCTCTATTTCTCTCCCCCAATCCAGAGAGTGTAAAAATGACAAGGAGTCTGAATGAAGGTGGGGGGGGAGTAAGATTTTGCTAAAAAGTGGGGGACAGGGGAAAAAAATCCCAAAAAACCCAAATCAAACCAAACCGAAACGAACAACCCCCCCCCCCCCCAAAACAAACAACCAAACAAACACAAAA
>VWZF01004708.1:39654-49801 GCA_013396755.1 Sclerurus mexicanus | reverse complement strand
AACCAACCAATCAAACACAAAATATTAAAATATTACCTAGCTTACCCCCTTCCACTAGGTTAAAACAAAACCTGAAAGGATATTTTGTCTGAACAAGTCTTATGCTGCTGAGGTGATTGTGTGGGTTCTGGCGTAGCGACCATGTGGGTGTCGGTGGCGGGGCTAGGGATAATCCAGCGTGGTGCTGGGGCTCGGTGGGGTGGAGGGGGCTCAGGCTGCAGGGCGGCAATGCTTTATGCAGGTGAGAGAGAGAAAGGGCTGCAGCTCAGATGGGGCGGCCCCCAGGCTGAGGCAAAAATTGGCTGTGGGCTATTGTGAAATAGTTCTAAAAGTGCTCTGAAGAACAGCACTATGTTGGTTCCCCGGCCTCCGCATGAAACAAACAGCAAAACTGACCGTCTGACTGTGTGTCTGGGTTGGGTTAGACATCGAAGAAAATGGCTGAGCACCACAGCAAAAAATTGCAGAGTCTGCAGTTCTCCGGCAGGCAACAGACAGGTATGGAGAGAGCCAGTTTCAGCTGTGCCTGCTCTTTTATTTCCTGTCTCCCAAGTTCCCTGGATGCTCCACTCCAGGGACCCATCTTTCCAGCAGGTCCCAAGACCCCCTGAACGGTCTTCCTCCGATCCAGCTCAGGCAGGGGTGTTTCTCATCCTTTGAACTATGTGATGGTATGAAATATTCATCACTGAAATCCCTCCCATTTAACTAAAACTACAATGGTTTCTCTCCTGAGGAACGAAACATGTCCAGGTGGTGTAAAGGCAGAACAAAATGAAAAATTTCTGCTCTTATTATAGTCTTTTTCCACGCTGCAGTTGATAAGCATGGGCTGGGCCAGAAGAGAAGAGGGATTAAAAGAAGAGAGGGGACAGGAGGGTTCTTGTGGATGTGTCAGATCCCCTGTGGTGCACTGGAAACAACTTGGGCGACTCAGTGTCAGACTGCAGTTTCCAGCTTTTAGCACTGAAGCTACACATAAAAGAATTGACAGGCATGGATCTTAAGCCTTTTGCTGACCACACACTCCTTCCCTCAGTCGCCCACCAAGCAGCTCTTGGAGGGGCATCCCAGCATCCTCTAGATGGCTCTGAAATGAGTCCAGATCTGTGCTACAGCTGGGAAAAAGGCTCCTTGATGCTCAGACTGTGTACTCTGCTCATCTGTAGTGACGAATCCTGGTCCAGCCACAGCTCTGTGATGGGACTGAACCTGATGGAAATCGGCAACCTGTGTGCACAGGAAAGATTTTGCTGTTAGTGCAGGTTGCTGCAGCTGCTCTCCTGGGATGATGATGGGAAGAGCTCTTGCAGCGGACAGGAAGATTTGGCAAATTGCTTCGGGAGGACAAAATCTGGGACCAATGCACACAGCCTTCATCCCTCAGAGCCTCTCTCTGTTCCTGTTCCTGAGCCAGTGCTGTTCCCAACCTCCTTCCCTGTCCAGATCACCTGCAGGGACCCTCTGTCCTTCCAGCACTCCCTGCATGAGCAGCAGTCCCAAGCACTTGAGACATATGCCAAAGCTCCCAGCATCTGGCCCCCCTACAGAGCCCCTGCCTGGTGGTCTGACATGGACCCTCTGTGCTGGGAAGCTGCTGGCCTCCAGGGAGCTACCTACTGCCTGCAGGTCTGGCACTTTTATCATGTACACTAAGAGGAGACATAATCAATTCCCCAGTTGGCACTTTGCACTGAATACCCACTTTTTCAGTCTGATAGCAGGACTAAATTAGTTATTTAGCAATGAGACCCTAATTTAAAGTGAGCAACTGCCCTGACAAGGATCATTGTTCAAGGCCATCCCCCCTTTGCTTTCAGATGAGAGGCCCACCAATCCATGGAAGGTGATAAATAGACAATTAGAAAATAGATATATTTTGTTGGTTCTACAAAGCTCCCTGGTGCTGTCAAGCTCACAATAAAGGGGGCTCCGGTAAATTGGTGGGCAATGAAAGCCAGCTGTACAGTCATCACTCCTACAGACACGAAGCCATATGTGGCCATTTACAGGACATCCTTGAGAATAGATGGAGCCAATAAGACCAGAGGGAACTAAAAATACTTGACAAAGTTGGCTGCTCTTCATTTAACAAGAATAAAATATCTAATGGCGTGTAATGGAAGCCATCAATCACCCCAGTGTAAAGCACAGGTTTAATACTCTACTTTTAACTATTAATGCAAGTTTTTATTCATCTGTAGTAAGTCAGAAATTAGTAACTCCTGTGTGCGGCCCTTTTGAAAAGGCTCGCAAAAGGCATGGGCCTAGTAGCACAGCTGAAAAGCCATTCAGACCCAAATGGGTCACAGACATGACAAGGAGGACTGAAGGTAAGAGAAACTGTCTCTCCAAAGATAATGAGATACCTGCATGCACTTCCTAGAAAATATTCCATTTAGGCTTGCAGGCAAAATGCCATTTTTGCTTTTTACTTACTTTTACTCTTTCTAGGCAAGGACACTGGAAGAGGCATTAAAGGAAGTCCTTCAATTATCTGCTTATTAGGGAAAAATATTTGAAATACTTCTCCTGGAGACAAGGATCAAACAGCTGGAAACTCCTGGCACATCCTTGGTTCTGCAAAATGGGACTATGGTGTGGGGCTTAGCACTGGACTCAGGCAACAACACATAGAAGTCAGGGCTGTGATGGAGCCAAATGCACATTTGTCTTCGAGGTTCACAGGGCACATTCACATCACTATTGAGTCTTCATGGCCATTCTAAGAAGCTACTTCTTGGTGTATGCAATCAGCCAACCAAATGCCAAATTTCATCAAAATAAACTCAAAAGATTTTGCCTTGTGCTACCACTGCTCTAAAGAGGACCAATTGCTCTCATCTGTGTTCAAGGGGCTGACAGACAAATTTGATACAACACTTGAATTTAATACCACTGGTATTTAATAACCATGGAACCATGGCCCCTTTGTGAGATAAAAACATGCATCCACAAGTCATAGCATGCTGGCCATGCACATGAGTGCTCAAACTGCCGTCCCTATAATGTCAGGATCTCTGCTTGCATTTAGAGATGGCATATGCTGCAAGGTAACTGTCTGCTCTCCCTTGCCTATTTTTAGTTGCTTTCATGGGACAAGAATTGTAATTTATTTTGTAGAACAGCAAATGTCACATCCTATGAGTACTTTGTTGTACAAAATGTGATATAGTTGCTGGAGAAAAGTGACCTTCCATAATGGAAGTGTCCTGTAGAACTAATAGAAAATGATAACCAATGGCTTTTACCAGATAATTATATCCCTCTTCTAGTACAGTTTTAAAAGCCAAGGACATTTCTATCCATAACATTGTGCCATTCAGGCTTTTTTGGTGTGGGCTTTTTTTCTCTCTTTCAATTCCATCAAAGCCAAATTCATTTAATCTCTGGCTGTGTCTAAGAAAATTCAAGTTGGTGTTGTCAAGGATTCAGATGTAAGGCTTGACCTTTTGACTATGGTCGACCAGCTACTCCTTTCTTCATGTACCACAAGCTTACAAGATCACAGTCTTCTAAATCTAGCCTAAATTGTCTTAAATCAATTGTGTTTTATTTTCATGAGGATTGCTGACTGGGTAACAAGTACAGAATTCTTTATATATGGCTACAATCACATGTCAATGCAGACTTTATATCTCCTCTACCAATATATGGTGCTATCCTGAATTGAAACCTGTTTCGTGAGGTCTTTTTGGTCTGTTTTTGAAAGATTTCAGCCAGCTGCTTGTGGTAAGAATACTGACTGATGTGCACTCCTGATGCATGATTATCTATGTCATAGCACAGTAATAATTTATTCTCCAGGAACAGACAAAATACTTCAAGGGGAAAACCCCCATGGTTTAAGACACATCCACTGTTCAGTACCATTATACCTAACTGAAATAGCAAACAAGCCTTAGTATAGCAACAGAATGAGGAGAAGAATGAGAGCATTCACAGCATTGTGATAGAAATGGGCATTCTCGATTTGACAAACTTATCCAGGGGATAGAAACAACTTCACACCTAGATCTCCCTTAAAATGTTAGAGCAGCTTCCAAATAAGGACCAGAATAACAAAACACAACACAGGTCTACAGTCTCATTTTTTCCAACAAAAATGTCTGCGTGCCCAGGAACACCAGATATGGAACAGAATGGATTCTGTCCTAGATCTTCAGGTTTTTCAAGATACTTGCTAATACTTTGTTTTGGGAGTGGAAGGAAACATTGGTTTCATAGAGCTGTCAAATATGGCCCACATATGCTTTCTGTCAGCAGACTCAGCTATCTACAGGCTGCCTCATCTGTATCAAGGTTTTCCATTGCCTTAGAAATCCACCATCTTATTGCATCTCTGGTGGAAAATGGCAAAAGCTTCTGTAAAATTTCTTATCTTTACATGAAAATCCAGGACAGGGTCCCAGACTGCTGGAACTTTGAAGGGATATCTGAAGATCATCCATTTCAACTCTCTGCTCAAGCAGGGCCAATAGGAATGTGGCCAGTTGGGTTTTAGAAACTTCCAGTGACAGAGACTCCATAACTTTGCTGGGCCTCTGCTTGGTCACACTCACAGTGAAGAAGTGTTTGCTCATGTTCAGGAGAAATCTCCTGTGTTTACACAAGTGCCCATGGCCTCTGGTCCTGTCACTGGACACCACTGAAGAGAGTTGGCTCCCTTGTCTTCATTCCTTTCATCACCTCTGTATATGCATAGATGAGACTCTCCATAAGCCTGCTCAAGGTTACACAGTGCCAGCTCTCTCAGCCTGTCCTCATAGGAGACATGCTCCAGTCCCTTCACCAACTTCGTGGTTCTGTGAGGTCCAGCATTGAACACCATACNCAACTCTCTGCTCAAGCAGGGCCAATAGGAATGTGGCCAGTTGGGTTTTAGAAACTTCCAGTGACAGAGACTCCATAACTTTGCTGGGCCTCTGCTTGGTCACACTCACAGTGAAGAAGTGTTTGCTCATGTTCAGGAGAAATCTCCTGTGTTTACACAAGTGCCCATGGCCTCTGGTCCTGTCACTGGACACCACTGAAGAGAGTTGGCTCCCTTGTCTTCATTCCTTTCATCACCTCTGTATATGCATAGATGAGACTCTCCATAAGCCTGCTCAAGGTTACACAGTGCCAGCTCTCTCAGCCTGTCCTCATAGGAGACATGCTCCAGTCCCTTCACCAACTTCGTGGTTCTGTGAGGTCCAGCATTGAACACCATACTCTAGATGTGTCTCACCAGTGCTGAGTATAAAAAAAACTCACCTTCCTCGACCTTCTGAAGACACTTTGTCCAGGATGTCATTGGGCTTCTTTGCTGGCTCATGGTCAACTTTTTGTGGACCATGGACCCCCAACCATGTGTCTGACCAGGACTCCCAAGGCTTTTTCTGCCATCTGCTTTACAGTTGGGCACCTGGGGGCAGCACTTGGCTTTTCAGTTTCTTGAACTTCATGAGGTTCTTCTCTGGCATGTCGGAATCTAGTCAGAGTCAAAAAACCTCTCTAGAGAAGGATTTAATAACTGGAGCTTGCATTAGCTTACTTTGGAGCAGTCAGCTACACAGAGGTAGTCTTACCTGAGATGTGACACTGAGGCTGGGATGAGAAGTATCAATTTGCATATTCAGAAAAACACATACTAAGCATGTAGGTGTCTGTATGGACAGTGTACAGTCAGCACCTTCGTGTGGCCCCTCATTGGGCCTGTTGTGATATGTGCTTCATGTGCATGTGCTCTGTCTTCCATTGGTGCTGAAGAACAGCTGCGACAGGAAGGAGCATTTTTCTGCCCTAAGACACCCAGAGGGGTTCCAGATCTTTGTGTTTCCCACCAACTGACATGTCTGGAGAAGTGGACTATCACAAAGAGATCTCAGCTGGGGTCCCCATCTAAAGACCAGAGCTCAAATCTTCTCTGCCTTCCATACATCTCAGAACCAAAAACCCATTGTAAACTATTTGCATGGACAAAAGCAGTAACATCTCTCACACATTTGAGACAGTGTTGGCTGACTGGCCAGGAGCAGACAGAGTACACAAAGATATTAATTTTCCCTTGTCAAAAGTTCCTTATGGAAAATGCAAATTCTTCATTACTTCAAATGTGACAACAGCCTGGCTGACTCACTTCAGCAGAGAACTAAACATTAAGATTGGAGGAGTTGCATCCATAGTGATGTTCAGATCACTGGTTGCAGAAAATGGAACACACTGCTCAGAATCCACTGGGGACAGGTTTGGCACACTGCTGTTAAATGAAGTTCTACTAATTTACAAGGTGTATCCTTAAAGATCCTTTCTATGATTAAATTAACATAAAATGTTTTAATACATTAAATTTACCAAACAGGATGTATTTGCAAGGGATTTTTTTTTATTTTGTTTACATTTGATAGGACATAATGAGGCCATCTTGGTGCTAATTGTGTGTCTGCTAGAAACATGATTCAGGAGCACAGACTACCACTGTTGAATGGAATTGCCCAGAAAAGTAATTGCTTTTCAGGATGAGCTTGTGCTCATTTATATGATTATGATTTTTTGATTAACCTTTTTTGCTTTCTTTCTGTTCTGTGCATAGTAAGCAGGATCTTCTCCTTTTGTAACTTTATCATTTTAATAAACCTTGGCATACCAGCAGCAACCCAGAGATCATTGTGACCTGCCCATGGCCACCTGAGCCCTACTTAATCAATTTAATTAATTTACCTTACACAATCCTTGATATCAAGTTTAATCAAATTCGTTTGATACACCAAAAGCTCACTGGCCACTCTTGCTACATTCAGTGGAGGAGGGGTGTGTGTATATCTGTGTTGTAAAAGTTCTTCAGTTTGCCCTTCTAAGAAGAAACTTGCTTTTTCCTCTATGACCATTGCTAAATGAAACCATATACTTGAAAAGTAGTTAGATTAACTTCTCTTGGCAAAGGAAAACAGTCAGAATAGCCATCCAGGTTCATTCATTCCATCTGACAGTGACTGGTATGGGATGCCCATGGAAGAGTATAGCAAAATGACCATGATTTTATGAAGGTTTTAACTGAATATTCTACTACTAAGTAATTATTTACAGCTCATGAGTGTCAGCCACCTCATTTTTAGCAATATTTCCAACTCAGGAACATGAAAAGGGGACAGAAATACACAACCAATCCTAGTGTTTATAAACTAGTTGCAGAATAATCATAGGAAAAGAGATGCAAAAGGAAGAAAAGTTGACCGTACAGTTTATAAACTGATCAAAATTGCAAAGACACATACCAAAAAAAGTCACACACAGAATGACACACAACTTGAAAGCATGCCAGGTGAGTGAGGCACCATCCCCAGCAGCCTATGATGTGTTAATCCCTAAGATATCACAGCAGCCCCTCCAAGAGGGTTGTTTGAGACAAATGAGCTGAGAGCTGCCATGATCTGAGAAAGTACAAGATTTTTGGAAAAAAGAGGGAACTAGTGGAACAGGCAGGGAGGAGAAGGAAGAAGATGGGATGGGTAAGAAGGGTCTTAAGGCTGTGTAACAGATGTATGTGGAAGGAGAACTTGCTAAAAGTGAAAACATACTGCTGAGGATAGAGAAAGGCTATAGTCTGTGACCAACGAAGCTAACTCACACCACAAGAGCTGCTGGTGAGGACAGAGCTTTGCAGGTGTATCTGTCTCAGATGGGCTTTGGAAACTGAAGTAGCTCTGTGTGAAGTGGGGACAAACAGCTTCCCATGAGGGTCTTGGGCTGGGACAGATGCTGACCCCCCAAAAGGCAGGAGGTGCCCCTTGGCCTACCCAGATCAAATCAAATCAGAACATGGGTGATACAAGAGAAAAACGACTTGATTTCTTTTTGGGCATTTATTGGGTAAAGGGTTGCTTTTATGTCACTATGACTCGAGGCAGTAGGATGGACTAAAGAAGAGCTTCTCATTACGATTATTACTCCTTTGCTACAGAAGCACAGTGAAATCTGCCCATTACTCTCAGTAGGATATTTTTCCCCTTCCCTTTCTTTCCTCAAAGAGAAGGTCCTTAAATTAATGTAATCTCAAGATATAAACACACTTTTTTTCCTCCCCAACACTGGATTAGGCATATAATTTCCAACATTTATATTTAACATCTAAGTTTAATCATGAAGCTGTTAACCATAAAAAAGCTATTAAATGAATACAGTACATTCAAAAAAATTAGGAAGTATTTCAGAACAAGCACTTAAAAAGAATATTTATGCACAGAAACAACGGAGAATTACAATTAAGAGCTCTAGGGATCTGAGAGTGATCTGTCCAGCCATTACACAGTCATTTCAATTTAAATTAAAATTGCAACTATTTTCTAATCTACTAAAAATATGTGGTGTCACATTAAGAGTTTTAATGGAGCTTTCTCTAGGGAATGTAGCAAAGCTAGTTAGTAACACATAAATAACTAAATATTGGAAACTGAATAAATTCTCTGCCAAAACCTTAATATAAAAACAAAAATGACAGTGGATTATTTCATTTTCCCTAACGGAGCACAGCCCTCATATTAGAGAATATGAACAGTTCACAGGGTGCCCAAATCTACATAGTTTAACCAGAGCTGACTGACAAAAATAAGTAAGTCTGCCAAATATATTTTTCTAACCTGACAAGCGCCCATGTAAATGATGCTGCATACATTGTTCACAAAACACAACAGTGTTATTTAACTGTACAATCGTCCCTCCTAGTCCTAGAACATGCGAAAGAAGTCATTAGAGTTTATTCAATATTTCTGATGTTGGGAAAATTGCCTTAGTCTAAGATTTTAACTTAGTATTTTCAAAACATGCAAAATGTATTTTCAGAAATAGATTTTACTGATTTGCTTCCAGTCTGCTTAAACACTAAGATCTGACCAAACAAAACATACTGATGTGCCTTCAGGTGAAACTGGATGGCTTTTGCAATTTGGAAGGTATTTGAGATCTGGGAGTGGCAGCTGCTGTGCTGGGAATAGCGGGCAGTTTTCATTAAGAACAGGACAATGGGTTTTGTCTGCTTTGCTCACCAGCTCCGTACCTAGGTTGCAGAGAAATACAGAGAACCCAGAGCTCACCCCACTCAACTTCCAGTGTTTCAGCTGAGATCTCAGTGATGCTTGGTGATGGGGGAAATACTATCCCTTGACCTGCTCCTCTAAGTATGGCCTTGAGAGCAATGTTGCCACCTTTGCTCCCAAAGAGAAGGATCTCCCTCCTGCTCCTGTACCTCAAAACATAAAGGAACAAAATGATTATTCTGTCTGTAAGTGCCTCCATAACTGTCAGCCTCATCTAGAGACTTGTCAGTGTGGTGTATCTTCTTGCAAATCTGTCTGCAAATCTGTGTGGTTTTGTGCAATGCCTGCACCTGCAGGAGGGTGGGATGTGCCTTGTGGGATGGATGGCAACACTTAACTGTGAATGCACCGAGGTGTTCTGTGTTCATGGAAAACCTCTTCCAGGTGTTCAGCAGGCTTTGAGGAAGGAGGGTGTAACACACAGCTTTTTTGAAGCCTGCTTACTATTATAGCTCTCAAACACCCAGAATTTAAAGCTTTGGGGATGGGCAGTTACTGCCAAATATATTATAATGAAATAACTAAAATGATATCTGTCTCTCCCAACAAAGGTTGGCAGCATTTAGACATTGGATAAGATTTCCATATGGCATTCCCACTTGTTTTTTCAACTCTGCTATTTTCATAAATTACTGATGTCAGTACAGTAATTCCCTTAGTTAATATATTGACTTTCATTTAGTAAAACAAAGAGCAAGCAATCAGACTTGATAATGGCCTCAACCTTGACCAAGTCTGGATAACAAGCCTGTGTTGGTTTTTTTGCATTGCATGTACACAAAATCTCACTCTATAGGCTGAATATTTATCTTTAATTCAACATGTAAACATACTTTGATTTTCCCCTCTTCTCAAAATTTAAATTCATTTTTGTCTGCTCAGATTACATAGATATTGTAATAAATAAAATATTTGTTCACTAAACTTGTATTACAAAGGTTAACGATTTTGTCTGTTAAGAAAGTTTATAACATGTTAAGATTTTGCCCTGTTTTATTAATCCAAAGTATTAAATTTGGAATAAAAGTAATGATAAAGCCATGAGTCACTATGACTCAGCATTTTTGAACCAC
>VWZF01004708.1:0-39582 GCA_013396755.1 Sclerurus mexicanus | reverse complement strand
CCCCCCCCCAGCAACAGAACAGGGCTCAAGGTGGGAACAGAACGGGCTGCCGATTGGAGGATGCAAAGGCAACAGGAGCGAAGTGAATCCTGACTGGAGGAGCCACAGAGGGACTGAGGGTATAAAAAGGGAAGCCGTGAGGTGTTAAGGCGCTCTGCCATCTTTGGAAGCACGAGGCTTCGGGCGGACGCCCAGCACTGTTTATTTGCTGCCGCTTGCTATTTGATTTAATAAATTCTAATTGGACTTCACATAATTGGCTGTGTGTGATTAAAATATAACAGATATTTCCATCTTAACACAGACCAGTTGCAATTTCTCTGTTCCTCTGATCCTTGCATCCAAATTTTCCACCTGCCCACTCCTCCGAAAAGCATTCCAGCAGGGTAAGTTCTGAAGAACAAAGAGAGAAAGAATAAAACCAACAAGAAGGTGATAATCTCTATGAAACAGATTTCTGGAGCTTTAAAAATGATACGTACATCAAGCTTTGAATGGAAAAAATAATTTAAATGTGAATTGGTGAGCTGTAGGGGTAAAACAGGAAGGGTTCCCTGCTGCTTGTTCCTCAAAAGACAATCAAATACCACACAGTGGTGTTAAAATATCAAAACTAGTTCAGTCCTTCTTTGTGAACTGGTTTTCTTAGCCATCTGTAGCAGAAATGATCTATACTTCCAAAGGGCTGCAATAGATAGGAAATATGATTGCTGGAAGGACAGGCATTACTCCATGAATTACTGAGATAAGGGAGTGAAAGTGATGAAAGGTGCTCTGCTGAAGAGGGTAGAACTTCTAGTAGGTTCTTCAGCTATTGGTCTGGGACTACTCTTGATAAATATCTGTAATAGTGGCCCGGACACAGATTGTAGAAGGTGCAACAGAAATCTGCATATAGCACTAAGTTAGAGACCACAGTATTACAAAATCATTAAGGCTGGAAAAGACCTCTTAAGATCAGCTAAGTACAAGTGTTAACCCAGCACTGTTCACCACTGTGTTCACCACTAAGCCATGTCCCCAAGTGCCACATCCTCACAACCTTGAAATACTTACAAGGATTGCGACACCACTGTCCCAGGCAGCCTGTGCCAGGGCTTGACAGCTCCTTCAGAGAAGAAAGTCTCTCTAATATGCATCCAAGCATCCCCTGGTGCAACTTGAGGCAAATTCCTCTGGTCCTGTAGATAGGTGACTGGGAGAAGAGCCCACACTTGGCTACAACCTCCTGTCAGGGTATGGCAGAGAGCAAGAAGGTCCCACCTGAGACGACTTTTTTCCAAGCCAAGCTCCCCCAGTTCCCTCAGCCAGTCCTCATCAGATTTGTGCTCCAGGCCCTTCCCTAGGTCCATTGTCCTTCTCTGGACAGTCCAGCAGAATCCCAGAATATTCTGACTTGAAACGGATCCGCTAAGATCACCAAAGTCCTACTCCTGGCCTTGCACAGGACAGCCCCAAGAATCACACCACGTGCCTGAGAGCACTGGCCAAACGGTTCTTGAACTCTGTCAGACTTGTGGTTGTGACCCCTTCTCTAGCAAGCCTGTAAACTCTATCATCTGCAAACTCAGTATCCCTTTGAGTGCTGCATCCAAGTTGTTCATGAAGATGTTGAAGAGCACAGGGCCTAAGATGGAGTCTTGTGGAACCCCACTAGGGACCAGTAGCCAGCCTGATGGCACCCCATTCAGTATAACTCTGTGCTGGACCCATGAGCTGTTGCTCAACCAACACATGATATTTATCCAGCTGAGAGCTGGACATTTTGTCCAGAAGGATCCTGTCACAGGATCCATTCTGTGAAAGGGTGGAAAAAAGTATTACTGGCTTGAAACAACTAAGGGGTGTGTGTGGGAGTGGACAGATCAAATTTCATTAAGGTGGAGTGATGCTCTGGCCCCTAACCCACCTTCTTTTACCCCCCTAGTGCAGCTGTCAGTCACTGGCACAAGGCAAGCAATGACCCACACCCTGCCCCCAAAGTCCTAGTCTAGCCCTAGAGTGGCTATCAGACTGGAAGCCCCACCTGAGTGGGGCGTGGCCATAAGAGGTCAAAGCAGATAAAAATCACTGCAGAAAGATGCACATGGTCATGTCCCTGTTGTTCTGAATCTATGCTAACTGAGACTATGCTGGATCCAAGGCAGTAGCTGCCTCTCTCTCTCTCTCTTTCTTCTTCTCCTAATTTACTTTTCTTGAAATTTGGGTAATTTAAAGCGGGGCGGGTTGGAGTTTGCTGTCAATGGTATATGATAACTTTTATTCTGATTGAACATTGTCTTAGAATTTGCCAAGTTCCTTTATTTTCTGAAGTTTGCTGGTAAAAGTGTGTTGTTTAACCTCCTGAAAACATTTGTCACACAACAGTAACGCAGAAAGATTACATGCACTGGCTTCCCTCGATGAAATAGGTGGATTACCTTGTCATAAAAGGAAATCAGATTTGATAAACAGGACTTTCCTCTCATGAGGCTGTGCTGGCTGTGACCAATGAGTTTTCTGTCCTTCAGGTGTTTTTCAGTACCTCCCAGAACAATGTTCTCCATAACCATACTAGGCACTGAAGTGAGACTGACAGGCCTGTAGTTTCCAGCGTCATCCTTACCCTTTTTGAAAACTGGGACATTAACCAGCTTCCAGCCACCTGTGACCTCTATGGATTCCAAAGACCGTTCAAATATCATCAAGAGAAGCCTATCAATGACATCAGCCAGCTCTTATGAGATCCCATAGATATATAGGGATCCAGCTGGAGCAGCAGATCACTCATAGCTTCAGGGTCAACTGTGAGTTTATCATTCTTACAGTCATGGTCCATCAGCTCAGGGCACTCGAACTCCCTTAGCTCATCATCGTTGTTGAAGACAGAGGCAAGGAAAGCATTAAACACCTCTGCCTTATCAAAGTGCCTGTTTGTGATCAGCCTCTTCCTGGAACTGGCCAATGTAATTTCTACACTGCCTTTTGGCATTAATGCATTTAAAAAACCTCTTTTTCTTCTGGAAGCTTCAACTCCAGTTAAGCTTTGGCCACACAAATTTTCTCCCTACTGAGCAGCATCTCTGTCTTGTTCCCATATCACCTGACCAGCTCCCACCAGGCCTACACCTTCCCTTTGCTTTCTCTCCAAAAGAAGATTCCTCTTCAGTCAAGCCATCCTTCTGCCTTGTCTGCTTGACTTTCAACATTTTGGAACTGCCTGCTCCTGTGCTCTTAGGAAATGATGTTTGAAATGTGACCAGCACCAATGGACCCCAGCACCTTAGAAAGCATTTTTCCTGGGGAGCTTCCTTAACAGTTCCCTGAGCAGCCTGAAGTCTACACTACTCATGTCCAGAAGTAAAGTTTTGCTGGCACTTTTTCTCCTGTCACCAGAGATTTTAAATACTCTGTGGCCAAGATGGCCACCAATCTCCATTTTCTCACAAGATCCCTCTCTGTTAGCAAGGCAAAAAATCAATCAGGGCATCTTTCATACTCAGTTTTTTTAGCACCTGTACCATGAAAGTTGTCATTGAGGTGTTTTAGGAATCCTCTGAAGCTGTTTGTCCCAGCTGTATGGCATTCCCACTTAGCATCTGGCAAATTGAACTCTCTCATAGTTCATCGATTTAATGGTGTCTCTTAGTTCCTTGAAGAATAATACATTGGTGTCGTTGTCCTGGCTAGGTGGTCTATAGTAGACTCCGATGATAACATGCCCATTATTTGTTTGTCCCTTAATCCTTACCCAGAGGCTCTCAACTATGCCATTGCCAACTGTGAGCTGCAGACATTCTAACACTTCCATTACATACAATGCTAACATTCTGTCTCTTCTGATCTGCCTATCCCTTCTGAAGAGCCTGTAACCATCCAACATGGCACTCCAGTCACAGGAGTCATCAGGTTTCACTTTTGCCAATGATGTCAAATCTCTAAGACAGGGTAAAGGCTCAAGCTCCTCTTGTTTGTTCCTCATACTGCATGCATCAGTATAGAAACATTTGAGGTGGGGTTTGTTGTAGCTGACACCTTGTGGAGCAGATTGAGGATTAGGGTTAGCGTTAGCAGTCAGTTCCTCCAGCTTTGACACAAGATCCCATTGCTCATCACTGGCAAGCATAGCATTTTCTGTTTCCCCCTTTCAAGCTAGTTTAAAATCCTATCAAGTCCTGCTAGCTTCTTTCCTGCTAGAAACCTTTTTTCCCTGTGAGAGATGCATCCCATCAGGTATCAGTACAGTAGGTGCTGTATGGACTATCCCATGGTTAGAAAATCCTGTTTTTCTGATGACACCAATCTTGGAGCCACATGTTGATCTGCCTCTTCCTTTGAATATTTTTCCTTACTATTGGAAGGATCAAGGATAACACTACCTGTGGTCCTGATCCTTCAAACAATCATCCTGAGACCCTGAAATCCATTTTAATTGCCCTTTGACTTTTCTTTGTTATCTATCTCATCATTGTTGTCTTGAAGAACCAGTAATAATACTCAGAGGCCCTTAGTAGACTGGAGAGTTTTCTAGTNAGGCTCTCAACTATGCCATTGCCAACTGTGAGCTGCAGACATTCTAACACTTCCATTACATACAATGCTAACATTCTGTCTCTTCTGATCTGCCTATCCCTTCTGAAGAGCCTGTAACCATCCAACATGGCACTCCAGTCACAGGAGTCATCAGGTTTCACTTTTGCCAATGATGTCAAATCTCTAAGACAGGGTAAAGGCTCAAGCTCCTCTTGTTTGTTCCTCATACTGCATGCATCAGTATAGAAACATTTGAGGTGGGGTTTGTTGTAGCTGACACCTTGTGGAGCAGATTGAGGATTAGGGTTAGCGTTAGCAGTCAGTTCCTCCAGCTTTGACACAAGATCCCATTGCTCATCACTGGCAAGCATAGCATTTTCTGTTTCCCCCTTTCAAGCTAGTTTAAAATCCTATCAAGTCCTGCTAGCTTCTTTCCTGCTAGAAACCTTTTTTCCCTGTGAGAGATGCATCCCATCAGGTATCAGTACAGTAGGTGCTGTATGGACTATCCCATGGTTAGAAAATCCTGTTTTTCTGATGACACCAATCTTGGAGCCACATGTTGATCTGCCTCTTCCTTTGAATATTTTTCCTTACTATTGGAAGGATCAAGGATAACACTACCTGTGGTCCTGATCCTTCAAACAATCATCCTGAGACCCTGAAATCCATTTTAATTGCCCTTTGACTTTTCTTTGTTATCTATCTCATCATTGTTGTCTTGAAGAACCAGTAATAATACTCAGAGGCCCTTAGTAGACTGGAGAGTTTTCTAGTTAATGCCCCTTACCTGAGCCCCTGAGAGGCAGACTTCCCTGTGAATTGGGTCTGGTTTGGATATCAGGCCCTCCGTTCCTCTTAGAAGAGAGTAACCTTTGAGAACTACTCTTCTTTTCTTTTTAACAGATGAGGTCATGACGTGGATGTAGATTACATTGCCCTAGTTNAAGCTCCTCTTGTTTGTTCCTCATACTGCATGCATCAGTATAGAAACATTTGAGGTGGGGTTTGTTGTAGCTGACACCTTGTGGAGCAGATTGAGGATTAGGGTTAGCGTTAGCAGTCAGTTCCTCCAGCTTTGACACAAGATCCCATTGCTCATCACTGGCAAGCATAGCATTTTCTGTTTCCCCCTTTCAAGCTAGTTTAAAATCCTATCAAGTCCTGCTAGCTTCTTTCCTGCTAGAAACCTTTTTTCCCTGTGAGAGATGCATCCCATCAGGTATCAGTACAGTAGGTGCTGTATGGACTATCCCATGGTTAGAAAATCCTGTTTTTCTGATGACACCAATCTTGGAGCCACATGTTGATCTGCCTCTTCCTTTGAATATTTTTCCTTACTATTGGAAGGATCAAGGATAACACTACCTGTGGTCCTGATCCTTCAAACAATCATCCTGAGACCCTGAAATCCATTTTAATTGCCCTTTGACTTTTCTTTGTTATCTATCTCATCATTGTTGTCTTGAAGAACCAGTAATAATACTCAGAGGCCCTTAGTAGACTGGAGAGTTTTCTAGTTAATGCCCCTTACCTGAGCCCCTGAGAGGCAGACTTCCCTGTGAATTGGGTCTGGTTTGGATATCAGGCCCTCCGTTCCTCTTAGAAGAGAGTAACCTTTGAGAACTACTCTTCTTTTCTTTTTAACAGATGAGGTCATGACGTGGATGTAGATTACATTGCCCTAGTTGGCCCCTCTATCCCAGAAGGACCTTCATCCATTTCATCTGTTGACCGTCTTTCTGGTTACGGGGCTTTATAGCTGTTGTGAAAAGTGTCAGTCTTATTTGCCATTGTCATGTTTTCAGAAGGAGAGCTTCCAGCTCTCCTGTTCAATAGACCCTTCACTACTTGACAGGGTCCACCTGCCTCTCTATTACAATGAAAGTTGGAGATTCCTGAGACTGTAATATCTCTGATTATAACTCATCAATCTCTCACTCATTCCCTCAAATACTGCAGTCTATGCACTTCCTCCCATACTTCCTCCATCTGGCAATGCAGCTCATCCACGACAGCACACTTGCAAAAGGAATGATTGTTAGCCTCAGCCTCACAGAGAGCCATCCATCAGGCACTCCTTGGCAACCTATGACAAGGAACCTTATTTCACACCTCAGAGCTTGTAAGACAGTGTGAATCAAATTAGTGATTTTTAGCTTAAAAGAAATGAACAAGACATCTTAATTACTGTTTGTCTATTCATAACATCAGTTTTGTCACCATAGGGAAGAGATATTTACACACAATGTGCTACTGAGCAGTGGCTGTTAGGGTGTTCCAGGATACTTCTGTAATTTCTGAATTTAAAACTCAAGGAAAGCAAAGGCAAATGAATGTTTCAATTCTTCAGCCCTTGGGCTTCACAGTTGCGATTGGTGATTTAAAACACATATCATGCTATTCATTAGTGAGACTGTTATCAGTCTGCCTCCTTCAATCAGCCCTTCCAACTTCTATCCTTGTTTCAATTCTGATCAAGTTCCAGGCAGAAGTCAAATTCTTGAGGAAAAGTTCATATTGAAAAAAGAAAGCAAGGAAAACTTGACCTCACATAATACTGCAGCAGTTCAGATATGCATCAGCTACAACCCTCAGCTGCTCCACGATTTGCAGAAATAATTTAAGATGGTGCTTAAATTCTGTTAAAGGTGTCACTGGATTCCTTGTAGACAGTCAGGGTGACAAATGCCTTCTCTATTCCCAACAGTTCAAAGGTCCTGTTGTTCTTCAGTGATCCTCATATCATTGAGTTAACATGAGAGCATCATAAAGTGCACAGGCTTTTTAAGCGTCATCGAGGCTTTGTAATGAGACACAGGAAAGTTTTATATGAGATCGCAGTTTAAATCCAAGCACTCTTGACTTCACATTTACTGAACCCAGTCCTATTTTGTACAACGCTGAGCATATAGTAACTCTGGGAACCACAGCTGTGACTTAGTTAATGATCTCAATAAATCCTACTTAAGCAGAGACAAGAGAATTATGCAAATGACTATTTCTGTGCCACATGCACTTGATAACTGAAGACATACCACAATAGGCTTCAGCACAAAAATGCCACTACTCTTTTAATCCTGATATGTGAAAAACATAAGAGAGGGAACAGCTTACAGAATTTTGCTTCAGAAAAGTTGCAGTGGCAAAAAGTTGCAGAACATTTATTATGAACCTATTATTAAAGGAAGCATACAGAAGGCATATGTACAAAAAGGGATGGTTAAAAAGTCAAGGAAAATGACAGATTTTTCAAATATAGCTGTGATTGTGACAATGAATTACTTCCCTGAACAGACCTTTCTAAACCATCGTGATAAAAGCCTCTGCCACTCACACTTGGCAGCTAGATAAGATGTCTTCGATCAGCCTCTTGTAGACCCAGGCATCGCCTTTAAGCCGCTGCCGCCGGATACCCACTGCTTCCGATTTATTGAGTTGACACACTTCTAACTCAAACTCCATAGTTACTTTACCAAAATCGGACCGTGTTTGACATTTCAGGGTATAACTGTAAAAAATAAAAGGAAAACCAGAATAATCATTGAACCATTTAATGTTTTTTTTGCAATGCAATTTTAAGTTAATAAAAGCACTTTACAGAAAATATCCCATTGCTACGCAGAATATTGGGAAATTCACAGTTTAGTCAACTGAGAGCTTTGTGAATATTTTATTCTCAGAGCACTATTGTTATTATGCCCAAGGACAAGCATGCAGCACCAATGTCCTACCCAGACAGTGGAACCCTTCCTAGCCACAGATCCCCATCCTTTGAGCTGGAATGATGGAAAGTTCTCATGTTTTTCCTAGACAAGATCACTCTTCTCTCTGCTGGTTACAGCTCAGCTGGTGTGAAAAAAAGGAAAATCTGAATGCAGTTTGAATCACTACAATGGGAGAAGTTGCTGTTGTGGAATCCAACATCATTCCAGATTCAGAGCTTAGAAATGCATCAGAGGCTGATGTACACTCTGATGTTTTACAATGACCCTCATTGAAATACTCAAGAACTTGAGAAAACGCATATTGAAAAGTGAGCATAGTGTTTACTTCATGTGTTGGGAATTCAGGAACATTCAATTTGATCAGAAGTAGGAACCAATCTAACCAGTCAGCACCTTAGTCTAGTTAGTAAACACTACAAATTAAAATAATCCACACAATGGTGTGTAGATTCTGCACAGCTTTTAAAATATACTAACTTCTTGGCTAAAGGCTAATGTCTTTTAGCTGCCAAGAACGAGGGTTAAAAGGTATCTACATTATTTCTCCAAACTGTCCCATTTGGTCATGTGACTGTACTCAAGCAAACCTTTTGTATTTAAAATTTCATGAGACACAGGCCGATGTGAATTTTGCCTAAGAGCTACGTCACTATTATTGGTTGATACCTGTCAGTCAAAGAGTTCCGCTAGAGCTCACTTAACATAGGTTTGCATTGTTTCAACAAGTTTTATTGCATACATTTGTTTAGTGCCTTGAATGCTTTCTATAAAATTATTTTACAGTGGTGCTGAGAAAGTAAGTTTAAATACTTGAATTGGAGTAACAACTATTTGGACAAATATAAGTTGAAGTCATCATATTTATCCATAACACTTACCCCTTCTGAACATATTCCACATGCTTCTTTGAAAGAACAGTTATTATTTCATTTAGCAGTTGGTCTGGATTCAGTTGTTGAGTGGTGGTAACATTGCAGTGTGCCTAAAAGTAGTCAGCTTGTTAAAACAATTCAAGGAATAAAAAAAAAATAAAAATCTGTCTCCTAAAACCAAAAACAGTGTAAAATATTTTCAAAGAAAGTTTCAGAACAGCTAACCATAGTGACAAATGTTTTAACTTCCCAAAACTATCAGCCTGCTGCATGCCCGACAGTTGGGAGATGCTCCCAGTTGGGAGATGGCCTAGATCTGACACTGAGTGCTTCCAATACAAACGAACAGACAGGGCACCATGCAGCTTTTCATGTATAAAGAAAAAAGGTGACTTACTACTCAAAAGTTTACCATTATAAGGGCTTTCGGTCACATCTTGTACTTCATATAATGGGCTTATGCATTAAGTGACCTCTTGAACAAGTTGCAGATGCCCGCAGATAACCAGAGGAAGCATATGCCAATTGTAGCATACCAAAACGTCCTATCTAGCTTCTGAAAACAAAAGCAACCAAGAGAAGATAAGATTGTAAAACAGCTTGAGAAATGAACATAGCTTGAGGATGCAAAGTCAAAGAGTGGTTCTTGAGGTTCTTATTCAGACTAAAATGTATGCAACTCTCTGATATAAGTGCTGTAACACTGAAATACATCTTCGTCTTGACATGCTGTACTCCAACATCTCAGAATTTCTCAGGAATTCATCAGGAACTTTGCACATACCATAGATAAGAGAATCTGAGGCAGGAGGCTAAAGGCATTTAGGACAGAATATCTAGCTTCCCATTGTTCAGGTTCCTGGACTATTTGCCCAGTCTAGACTCCTGTCTGATGGGCTGGTCACGTTTGTAGCCCAATATATGTCCTGAACTTGTATGACTGCCATTTTGCCTCTTCAAAAAGTTTGCAACTGGAATACAGTGTCTAAATTCCCTGTACGCAGGCTGCAAAGCACAAAATGGCCCTGTGACTGACAGACAGTTCTCACTGTGCAGTAGGTGTCCCAGCAGCCAGTCAGCTGAAGAGACACTCACTGCCTTCTGCTAAACTGCTTATGCCTCAGTAAATAACATGCCCTTTTTCATGGTAATCACATTTTTCAAACATGTTGCCTATAGATTCAAGTAAAAATTCCTCCTTGGATAGCATCTGAGGTATATATGCTGCATTTGAGTGACGTATACAGAATAACAGAATAGCTACATTTGGAAGAGACCTCTGTAGATTATCTAGAATTGATGAGGTCCCCATCTCAATCTTCTCTTCTCCAGTTACTAGGCCCAGCTCCCGCAGTCTCTCCTCATCAGAGAGATGGTCCAGACCCCTTACCATCTGCGCCTGCCATTGTACTCTCTCCAGTGGCTCCTCATCTTTCTTGCCAGGAGCTCAGAACTGGACACAGTACGCCAGATGTGGACTCACTAGGGCTGAGTAGAGGATCATCTCCCTTGACCTGCTGGTCACACTATTCCCAGTGCACTCCAGGATCCCATGGGTCCCAGGCAGCAAGGACACACTGCTAGCTCATGCTCAACTTGTCAACCACAAGGAGCCCCAGGTCCTTGTCCACAGAGTTGCTCTCTCGTAGATCATCCCCAAACTGTTCTGGTATTTGGGTTCCTCCCCAGGTACAAAGTGCAGAACTTGCACTTGCCCTTGTTGAATATCATTAAGTTTCTGTTTGCCCAAATCTCCAGCCTATCAAGGTGAATGGCAGCACAGCCTTCAGGTCTACCAGGCAGTTCCCCCACCTTCAAGACTGAGGCGAAAAAGGCACTCAGTAATTCTGCCTTCTCTGGGTCTTTCATTACCAGGACACCCATCTGATTCAACAGCATCCCCATGTTTTCCCTAATCTTCCTTTTGCTGCTGATGCACTTGCAGAAGCCTTCCATGTTGTCATTGATATCCCTTGCGAGACTCAATTCCAAATGGGCCTTGGCCTCCCTTGTCACATTCCTGCATACTCTGAAAATGTTCCTATAGTTCTTCCATATGGCTTGTCCCTTTTTCCACATTCCAGACATTTCTTTCTTCCATTTGAGGTTTCCTAGAAGCTCTCCGCTCATCCGTGCAGGTCTCCTGCCCCCTTTGCCTGATTTCTGTCATGGTGATATACTAGTCTTGAGCTTGGAGGAAGGGATGCATGAATATTGACCAACTTTCTTGGATCCCTTTCTCTTCTAGAGCTCTATCCCGTGGGATTCCTCTAAGTGGATCTTTGAAGAAGTCAAAATTAACTCTTTGAAAGTTCAGAGTTCTAGTCCTGTTACTGCTTTGCTTCCTCCACATGGGATCCTGAGTTCCACCATTTCATGGTCACTACAGCTAAGGCCGTCTCCAGCCTTTGTGACTTCACCCAGTGCCTCCTGGTTTGTTAGTACAAGGTCCAGCAACACACCTTTCTCCATTGGCTCTTCTACCACTTATGTCAAAAATTTATCTTCAATGATCTGCACGTGTGGAAGACTTTTGGGCTGAAGACACCTTTGGCCTGGGAAGGATGCAGCTGTGAGCATGGGAAAGTGGAGAAAAACAAGTCTGTGGCCTTGCAGCTCCATGGGAAAGTAGAAGACGGAAGAAAAACAATTGAGAAAAACAAGATATGTTTTGAGTGTTACCAGCACAAGAAGAGATGTGAACTACCTATCAGAAGACGGTCTAAGACTCGTGGACAGAAGTACTTGGCTAATAGAGTGTGATGTGTATGCATGGACAGATAAGAAAAAGTATAAAAGAGAAGCTTTCTGTTAATAAAATGGTTGTTGGTTGTTGCTGCTAGTTATAAATATTCTTTGCACCAGACCTGTATGTGTGTGTGTGTTTGCTCCATTGCTGCATGCAGGAACTTCCTGGACTCTGTGTGCCAAGCCATGTTGTCTCTCCAACAAATATGAGGTTGGTTGAAGTTCCCCAGGAGAACAAGGGCCTGTGACTGCAAGGCTACTTCTATCTGTTCTCAGAAAGACTCATCAACTTCCTCCTCCTGATCAGGTGGACTATAGTGAACACCCATAAGAGTGTCTACCATATTAGCCCGTCCTTTAATTCTCACCTAAACTCTTGTCTGTCCCTGGGTAGAGCTCAATATGTTCCAGTTGCTCTCTGACATAAAGAACAACTTCACTACCTTGCCTCACCAATCTGTCCTTTCTAAAAAGATGGCCATCCATGACTACATTCCAGTTATGTGAGCCATCCCACCATGTCTCTCTCACTGCAATGAGGCCATGGCCCGGAAGACCACATATAGATTTTTAGNACAAGGTCCAGCAACACACCTTTCTCCATTGGCTCTTCTACCACTTATGTCAAAAATTTATCTTCAATGATCTGCACGTGTGGAAGACTTTTGGGCTGAAGACACCTTTGGCCTGGGAAGGATGCAGCTGTGAGCATGGGAAAGTGGAGAAAAACAAGTCTGTGGCCTTGCAGCTCCATGGGAAAGTAGAAGACGGAAGAAAAACAATTGAGAAAAACAAGATATGTTTTGAGTGTTACCAGCACAAGAAGAGATGTGAACTACCTATCAGAAGACGGTCTAAGACTCGTGGACAGAAGTACTTGGCTAATAGAGTGTGATGTGTATGCATGGACAGATAAGAAAAAGTATAAAAGAGAAGCTTTCTGTTAATAAAATGGTTGTTGGTTGTTGCTGCTAGTTATAAATATTCTTTGCACCAGACCTGTATGTGTGTGTGTGTTTGCTCCATTGCTGCATGCAGGAACTTCCTGGACTCTGTGTGCCAAGCCATGTTGTCTCTCCAACAAATATGAGGTTGGTTGAAGTTCCCCAGGAGAACAAGGGCCTGTGACTGCAAGGCTACTTCTATCTGTTCTCAGAAAGACTCATCAACTTCCTCCTCCTGATCAGGTGGACTATAGTGAACACCCATAAGAGTGTCTACCATATTAGCCCGTCCTTTAATTCTCACCTAAACTCTTGTCTGTCCCTGGGTAGAGCTCAATATGTTCCAGTTGCTCTCTGACATAAAGAACAACTTCACTACCTTGCCTCACCAATCTGTCCTTTCTAAAAAGATGGCCATCCATGACTACATTCCAGTTATGTGAGCCATCCCACCATGTCTCTCTCACTGCAATGAGGCCATGGCCCGGAAGACCACATATAGATTTTTAGTTCTTGTTTATTCCCCATGCTGTGTGTTTGTGTCCAGGCACTTCAGAGAGGTAATCAAGCATGCAGGTTCCTAGAAAGGGTGTAAGAGTATTCAACATAGCGATATACACTTAGCCCTATGATTTTCATTTCAAAAAGCAGTCAAGGAATACCTGCTACTGCACTGGTTGTTATGACCTACTCCTAGCCAGATGCAACAGCATGAGTATTGCCACTTTGAACCCCATCCCGAGCCCTTCAGTTTAAAGCCCTTCTCACCAAACTGGCCAGCCTGCTGTCAAAGATTCTCTTGCCTGCTTTAGACAGGTGGATCCCACCACTCCCTAACAGGCTACAATTGTTGAAATACAACCTATTGCCATAAAAGCCAAAACCTAGATGGCAGCAGATATGAAGCCAGATGTTGATCTGCATTATGAGTCTGTTTCTGGCTGTCCCCATTTCTTAACTGATAGAGAAGATGACTTGATCGATTTTCTTCACCTGTCTCACCAGGGTTTTATAACTTTTCTTGATCCTGCCCATTCTTTGGCTTGCAGCATCATTTTTACCCACATGAAAACATAGTAGTGGGTAGTAGTCTGTCCTCTTGACAATTTGGGATACCCTCTTGGCAACCTCATGGATCCTAGCTCCCAACAGACAGCAAACTTCCCATGACTCTTTATCAGGCAAACAGATGAATATCTCAGTGCCCCTAAGTAGAGTCACAGACTACAAGTACTTGATGTTTCTTCCTACAGTAACCTCTGCATGCTGCTGGTGCAGGTTCTCCTTGTTAGCCTTCCTCGTGGACATCTAAAGCCTTTAAAGCACTATATCTGTTTTTGGTCTGGATGTTCGAGGGTGGAGATTGAATTGGAACACTTTTGTGGGTCACCAAGGTCCCAGGTATCTACTGCTCAGTGGTATCCATCTGAAAGGACAGCTCTATCTCTGTTTCAGCCCCTCTAATACCACACAACCTGCTAACTGCGTCTTATAATTTGGCCACCTGCCATAAAAGGCCAGCAATCTGTGCACACTTTGTGCAGATAGTAGCCTTTCCTCCCATAGAAGTGCCAGGGCATCTACTGCAAGCTACCACCTGTACTGACATCTCCTTCCTCACCAGTTCCATCTGGATGGAAGCACTAGTCTTCTCTGTGGCTTCTCAGTAGACACATTGGTTTCGGCTCTGAGACAAGAACCCACCATTATGGCAGAGACCCAGAGCACTTAGCACTTACCTGGGATGTGGCCCTACTTGCAGAGCACAGCACCGTCCCCACACAACCTGCGTATACAAATTGCCATGCAAACTGCTGCACCATGTCCTTTTTGCCCACCCTGTTTCGTTGTGCTCACTGGAGCTTTTAAATCTCCCTTGCTGATTCTGGCAATGCCACTTCCACATCTGGTTGCCTGCTGAAGGCTTCTGGGTCAACTAATTGTTGTGTTCACTACACTAGTATCATGCCAATGCAAAGTGAAGTGTATTCTACAAAGCTACTATTAACCCCAAGTCAAATTCAGTAATAGCAAATTATTAATGAAATATTAAAGTGCTCTGTGCAACATGCTACTTAGGGAACTGCTTTTTCTATGGCTACTTAAAAAATAATAAATAGCCAATCAGCTCAGACGCAGTGACATCAAAACTTAAACCATCAAAAGTACAGTGACACTGTCAGAAACTGTTTCACAAGGTGTAGTTATTTAGGCTCTAAGTGGAATTTCAGACTCCCTAGACATCTAAAGACTACCCCAGAATGGACATATTGCTCCTGGACAACAGAAATCTAAGCCAGGAATTTTAGCATTTTTTTAATGGGAAAGCTAGCCATGTTTCTATATGAATAACATGATGAAAAACTGTCACCTAGGGCTCCTTTAAAACCATCCTGCTTCCTTTACATGTAGTTTAGATAGGCTATAAGCAGAAATGGCCAAACTCCTTCCTGGATTTGTTGACTTGCCTGACAGATACCAAAATGTGATAATTGGGGCACTGTCTTGTTAACAGCAATGCAGTAAGAGCACTTTACCGTAGAATAGAGGCAAGACAGGTTACAGAAGCTGTCACAAGACCATTTCTGAAGCTATTGGATGTTTTTAATAATAACAACTGCAATATAATAATTAATACATAATATAATTAATTAATATAGTCCTAATACTTGTTCTCCTGTAAGACTTCTGCAGCAACAATACCTTAAGTTTCCTTGGACAACCTCTAGTGCATCGTTTCTTCTTGCTTGGCGTAAGCATTGTGATCACTTTATCTAGGCCTCTTTCAAGACTTCCAAATATTTTGGCTTTTCTCTTTTTTTGGCTGCTATCCACATGACCTAGGTTGAGATCTAATTCCACTGAATGACACCTGTTACATGAACAAATTAATCAGTTATTTTCCCCTCAGTGTTAAAAATTATTTTGGACATGTCACTAAAATACTACCAGACATGTCAGAAGAAAGAATATCAAATCCAGTGCAGTGTATTATAGGAGTTTCTGACTGAAATTCTGTTGAGGTTTAAATCCAGAGATCTATGTAGAAACTGCAGTCCTCTGCGGAACTGGAATAAGAAGGAACTTACGTTACGGAAAATAGGAATATATCCTAAAGATAATTGAGTTACATAGTTTTAAAACTTTCCTCTACCATCAATGTTTTCTAGTGAATATAGAAAGGGGTTTTAAGAAGGTTTTTACCAAGAGAATAGAAATTACAGCTTGCTGTTGTAACAAGGCTTCCAAGGCAGCACATGGATTAAGGCAGTCCTGCTCTAAATCAGGAGTGTACACAAATAACTGGACACTTACCTTCTTTCAGGAAGAACCTCAGCTGCTGTCAATTCATCTGTGTTTGTCAGGTTTGTGGGTTTAATTGGGGTGACTGCAGTGAACTGGCTCTCTGAAAGAAAGCAACCAAGCCAAACAGGTATGTCTTTGCATAAAGGACTTTCTTTTTTTCAGCAACGATCTCTCATTATTAATAACTTATTTCAAAAACCAGATCACCTTTCTATCTCAGGTCTGTATTTTTTAAATGATAAAATACGTTTTTAATACAAAAATACTTCAACCCTGCTCTACAAATTAAAACTGCGACTCATTTCCCCAGGGCTCTACAAGTCAAACCTTAAGAGTAACCAATGCAGTTCAATATAAGAATTTCAGGATTAGAATTGCTTTCTTGCTCTACCACTGGTCCCACAATAAATACTGAGCAACCTACTGCACTGAATAGTTAGTTACTTCACTGATCCATTTCCCCTATACAAATGGTGTAAGTTTATACAGCCGTGTTTAATATGTAATGTAGATGCTACATATCAGCCTAAAAAGTCAATGTCTGCAGAGTACAGTTTTGAATGCGCAGTAGAAAACACTAAGTGAAACCGTCATCAAATGAGTTGTCACAATTAAACCCAACTTCAATGTTCAAAGTTTCAGCTTCCTACAGAATTGCACCGATCCCAAAGAAAGTCTCAAAATTCCAACGAATACTTCTACTTTTCTACTTCTAGGAGAGTATTAATACTACATTTTGTGAATCAAACATCTTTCAATTCAATACAGAATTAGCTTTCATCCTCAGAAATCTAAATAAAAGAGCTGAAACAATCTTTCTGCATTTGTCATTTCAGAGAGTACCTACTTTGCTTTTTAAATTTACCACAATGTCAGACTTCATGTTATCACATACAATCTTATGACAAACTCATAAAAGACTAGTCTTTTTATTGCAATTCTTTAAACCATTTACGAAGGATGACATTAAACAGCAGTAGGTCCAAGGTCCCTTATTCCTTGAATCAGCATGAAAGGACTTACTGTTCCTGAAAAATGTTCCTTAGCATCTGGAACAGAAGACTCTCCTATTGCATGGAGCCCTTTGCATTTGAAGGACAGAGTTAACATTTACAGTATCAACTCCAAAATGTCTATGGTAATCATTGAAGGAAATGATAATGTACATACAGGATACGTACATGACTAGATAGCCTGAGGACAAAATTTGTGGTAACTCAGGAAAGCTGAAACAATTTAGACAGATTTATGCAATTTATTGCATAGCTGAAAGATCTATACATTGTTAACAGAAGTATTTTCACTGCTACAATGGATGGTTCCTGTCAAAATTATGATAGGCAACCATCAAAAATCCATAAGTTAGATTTCTCTTAGAAGCAGCAATAAAAGCAGATGACTAAAAGGTGCCTTTATTCTCACTCAAGGTAATCACAAAGGAAAAACAAAGTGTTGACGAAATAGTGTTCTCAGCTTTCATGGAAAAGTAGAGCCAGGTGCAAGTTTTAGGAACTTAGCTCCATGTTAGGGTGATAACTGTGAGCAGCAGTGACTCAGGTAATTAGCACACAAGTAACATGCCCTGGTGGATGATTAAAGTTCTTGCAACACCCTACTGGATGTACTAGAAGAAGCAGGATGGTGAATAGGGCAAAAAGTCTTCCAGAAACAGATGGGTTGGATGCACAAATATTGTGCTCATATTTGAGTTCCAGTAATTCCCATGCAACATATATGTTTTAAGCTTTCATTAGTTACATTCCATGTACCTTTGAAGGCAGGTGCCCCAGAGGGTATGGCTTGTTCCTGTGTCTCAATCTGACTCTTCGCAAAAGGAGTCTTTGAAGCAGGAAGCGCAAAGGGCATTTCATTTCTTAAACCTGACTCTATCTCTACATTCTCTTTGTTTTTATGCTTTGATGCCACTTTTCTTGTCACTGGAGTTGACAGTGTGAATTCCATATCATCCAATTGAGCATCAGGCCTTGAATGCTAGAAAAGATGTAACAAAAAGAAAAGAAGAATCCTTTGCTGTATTCTGATCACAATCAGGAACCTTACAGACAAGGAATTTCTGAAACAGGTTAAAAATGCCATGCTTGCCCATATAGCAAAATAGTTAAAAACTCAATACTTCTGATTGCCTCTGTAAGTTGCTAATAAAGTTGTCATTCTTTATCTGCTTCTAAAATTCTTTTGCTCACAAAAAAACTTAAATTCTTTTGCTCACACATTGAAAACTGTTAGTCACCAACTCATTGAAACACAGCTAAGAATTTTCATTTGGCTTAATTGTCAAATTTTAATTGCTTCACTGGATTTTATTGTCCAATACAGACAGGTTGCACTTCTTCAGAGACTTGTGCAGTTTCAGCCTAGCTCTGAGACCTTGTTTGTTCCACCTGATTTTTTCCTGTCATTAACTCATTTACTCATTTTCTGGATGCTAATTCTATGCAGATCAGATGTCAAAACTCAGGTTTTAATCAAATCAATCATGACCTATAGCTAGAGGAAGCCACAACGTATGTTCAGCCTATGTATTTAAAACACTTCATTACTCAGTTTGTACCTCCTTTTTGCTAGAGTCAACCATTTAAATACACAATCATTTTTATGTTCACTGAGAATAAGATTTTTTGGATTAAGAATAGTATATCAAACACCTGTTTTGTTCCATGAGTATTTAGAATAAATTCTTCTAAAGGAGATTCTTCAAACAGCGAAGCTGTGTCTGAAAATTCCATGGATCCAAATACATATGGCATTCCACTGCAGTCTGGCATATCTTCAGATGTCACAATTTTTTCAGACTGAAAAGAATGATTCAGTTGAAATTCCACTGAATGCTTAAAAGTAAGATTTCATCAGAAAAGGACCATTAAACTCTAAATCTAATTTCTAAGTTCCTAATAATGGAAGTTCCCATGATGGTGACTTCAGTTTTATCGTATGACTTTAATATTGTCATTGTGAATTTGTCATTTGAATGAAAAGGAGATATGAAACTATTCTCAAAGCACTAGTGCCAAGTCATCTTTCATTATCTGTGTCAAGAAGAGAAGCAACTCACAGAAATACCCACCTTTGAATACAGGGGTTGGATTACAACCTCTTTTTACCAAAATCCTAATAATAATAATCTGGAAAGAATCCAAGAAAATAACGGAGCAAAGTTTGAAAGGGGGTGGATAAAAGTAAGCCCATATGTCCAAAACATATGACTAGAGAATACACAACAGTACTTGGAACTAGTAGTCAGAACCCTTCATCTGATTGGCAGCTCCACCTGAAAAGTTGTCATTTATTAAATCAAGGAATTCATAACTTCAGCATGTCAAAATATCTTTAGTTTCCAATACCTTTCGCTATTTTCAGGAAACTCTTCCTGAGGACTTGTTCCATACCATTTCAGTGAAACTGCACACAGTCATTTGCTAGTCCTTAGCTGAAATGGATACCACTTTAAGAAGTTACATTCTGCTGGCAGGTATGTTTCTGTTGGCCTGTCATCAAGGATATCACAATGAACAGATCTCTCATGACTACTGGAATAGAGACAGAGCTCTCTGGTATGTTGCCAGACCTACCATGATGATTTAGTCAAAAGCTCTTACTTGAGGGCTGCTAACTACAGCCAAGAATCTAGGAGCCTGATATTGTAGTTGAAATCACATTCCATTACAACATGAATACCTGATTAAAATACCTTGGCTATTGTGTTCCAGGTAAAAGTCATGGCACGGTGATTTTTTTGCTATATCTTTCTACATCAAACTGCTTAAAATAAAGAAGTATTATGTACCAGCTTGTGCCACCAAATCAGAAATGGCTAAGTTAAAGGTTCTGTTTGCCTGATTGTCTTCATATTAGACCAGCTAGAGAGCTCTTTTAGCTGGATATTTCTGCAGATTCAGTTGATATTCACCCACAGTATCTATACACAGGGAAGTTAAATGTATCCTGAGTGCTGCTGAAGGACTAATATCGCCGCACTGTGTAGGTGTGACTTTCACCATCAACTGGGAAGGCCTAATGCATATGTTAGTAGCATTTGCCAGACCACTTTACCTAGAATATCACCAGAGATGAATTAACTTCATAGTATCAGCACAACTGAACCTAGAGAACCTCCACTTTAGCCACTGAAGCGTAGAAGGCTAACCCACCATGATCACAGAAATCACATTATGCATACTCAGAAACTCTTGATTCACAATCTGTTACGCAGCTCTAGTAATCCTACAGTTCTCATCTCAAAGAAGCTGTATAGGTGAACTGAAATTATTTAAACACAATCAAATCAGATACATAAGAAAATATTTATTCTGAGTGCTTGCTTCTACACAGAAGACAGCATATTCAGACAATTTCACACAGATGGCTCAGCTCAAGAGGGAATGGTTAACCCTAATGGCAAGTCTGAGATTCCACTGCATGCTTTTGAGTTTGTCAAACAAACAAGTATCACCAACAGCACATACATCTGCATATGTATGACACTGCAAACAATTTAGCAACTTTAGCTAAGTTCTGAAGTGCCCTGTTTGCACTTTGCTATCAAACTACAGGAATAGAAATTCCCTTAAGATATACAAAACCGCTAGAGAATCTCAATCATCAGAAAAACAGCAGCAACAATTTTCCTTTACTCAGAATAAACAGGGTCCTCTCTAGGATTATGTTCTCAAGAAAACAGATGAGGAAGGAATGGTTCTCTCTAATTTGACCACCAGCTCACATAGTGCCCATGTCATCTCAAAGCAGGCTGCGCAGGTGCACGCTTTGGATTTTCATTACTAAGCCATGTGAAATGCAACCCAAGGTACAAAAATACACAGAGACAAACATGGAGTACAGTAAAGCAGTCATCACAGAACAAGATCTGAAATGATCACGTAGGCCAGATAACAGAGGACTGGGCCCATTAACGTGAGCAACCAAGAAGGATTCTGTGCAGCACTTGCTGCATTGTGTCCTGCCAGAGAGATATTCCAGCAAAGTCAATGCATAAAAGCAGCCCAGGTTGCTAATCATGTTAATAGGACTGAACTGTTTAATGACCAAGACTTTGGCTGACTGCATATATGTTCTCTTCCTGATATTTAGGGCACCAGCATGTCTCCCCAGGCAGAGCTTTGTCAATGCAGAGCAGGATTTTAACCAGAACGCTGTCCTGCTGAACTCAAGCTTACCTTGAGGCCTGCCGATTGCGTGGTTCTGGCATGCCCTGTTAGACAAGGAAACCGTAAACAAACATGCTTGCCATGAGCCTTCTTGGATTGAAGCAAGAGGTATGTTGCTGACATCTGGTCATATTTCCACTGGCAAGGCAAGGAGAGAGAAAGAGTATTTTAATCTCCTCTTTGGAAACCTTTCAAGTAAAAGGCAAGCTGAAAATTTCTGCATCTCTACAAGTTTTTCCACCTGATGTGCAACCCTAATGTTGGATCACGTAAGTGTAATTTCAGACTTTAGAAGATACACATTAAGTGTCTGAGATCAAGAAACAGGCACTATGGAGGCTCTTTGCAAGTTAGTTTGTAGTTTCTGCATTAGCGTGGAAACTAATGCTGGGGTCAGCATCTATCTACTGAAATGAATTGGCAAACCTACTGATTCGGTTTATCCAATATTTCAAGGAGAGATTTAAATTTCTGGAAGTCCCCTCTGCCCATTCTTCCCCCACAAAGGGCACCAACTTTTTGCATGATTTTCAGCAACTCTGCTGGTGTGGGAAACATGAGCACGTTTGAAAGATTTGCAGCATAGTACAGTTAGTTTGAATGATTTATAAGGGATTAGTAGTCCTTCAGTAAAGGACTATGCAAATATCACAAGCCTATTTGGAAGGACTTTTTCCCATGTAAACATCTAAACAGATTATTCTGATTATTTGCTACAACCGAAGAACAAGGAGCATCAACTCCACAAATCTACCAGAAGTATCACATGTCGTTTAAAAGTCTGCTTCTGATAGAATTACATGGGAAAGCCAACTGGTTCAAAGAAACACCCAAAAATCTATTGTCACAGCTAACAAGTACAAAGGAGCTAAAAATTAAATTTTAAGGAAGAATTTCCAGATTCAGATAAAAGCTGGAGTGTGCATCATGCTTTAAGTCTCTTCTACAGCCTGCAATGTTACTGCTAACATTTGTACAATTCTAGTAGTCAGTTCAACTTTTGTCAGTTGTAGTCAAAAGTAACTCGCTACTTTTAAAAAAATTATGACAAGTAACTCCAAAAAAATACGTATATTGTAGTTCACCTGGGTGTTGCTTTGATATTTTTCTCTTATTTTCTTCACCTCCTATTTATTGAACCATTTCAAAACAAAGAGTTAACCCAGCAAATGGCATCTGTTGTTCAACTATAAATATCTGTAAAGTTACTTTGACTTTCAGAGATTCAGAAGGATTTGACCATACTGGGAAGTAACAGTAAGATTTAGGAAACATCACGAGCACAATTAAAGAAGAAAGAGAAATAAACAAATTTGAACTTCAGAGCTGTCATACAAGATACAGCCAGATTCTAGAGTTCTGCAGGAGCTCCTTAAATCTGAAAAGTATTGGAAGTGTCATACTTGAGAATACATAAGCATTAATCTAATAACACAGTAGATTTTTTTACTCTATTACTGTATTTAATTACTGTAAATTACTGATATATACCTCTTACCTCTGATATTAACTTCATTACAGTCTCCCTGCTCTGCTCATGAAACACAGAAAGCTCTGTTATGCAGTCTGCATCAAGATGTCCTAGCTGCAAGAACACGACAGATATTGAAGTATGAAGTTCTCAAGTTGCTTCATAATTCACACCTGACAGTGACACTATCATGAAACCCAGTGGGTTGAGTTAATATTCAACAATGATTTTAGACCTTTTTTCCAAATGTTCAGCATCACAATTAAACACTATAGGGAATAGACTGAAAAAGTCACACAATCTCAACAACTTTCCAGCCTGGCCCCTCACAGGTGAGAGCTTGAGAATTCAAACAAGTCACTCGACAGTAGGTGAGCTTTTTACTAGAACAGAAGCTGTACTTTCATCTCTCCATAAACACCCAAAGCTACTAGACATGCACATCTCTTCCAGATCCATCTACTAGCACTGATACTGCAAGCACAGTTAAGCTGTTCTTTACGTAGAGAAACAGTGGCATCTGGTGGTAAAGGGAAGCACTGGTTGCCAGCATACAGGAACTTCCTAGCACTTTTGGCTGACAGCCAGATTATTTTGGTTTTTTTCCTCTGCCTTCATCCCTCACACAAGTAAAACAAGTGATAGAGAGAGAGGATGAATATTCTTTCAATGAGAACAAATTTTTATTCAAGTTTTTAGTGAGGACTACAAAGAAAATAAACCATAATCATGTCTAGCATGCTCTCCAGAATATTTGTGTTTTGCACCTTAAACAAAGTATTAAGCCTGGAGAAGGAACTGGTCTTTCATATGTAGAAGTACTTCATATTTTGAGGAGAATTCACTTATTTTGCAGATTCAGCTGCAGAGTACATTGAAAACACATTTGAAATTTCTCAAGAGAAATCAACAGCAAGTAATAATATTTTGACAGCTAAAAGAGCCAGAAAGGAACCATGGCCATCTCAAAGTTCATCTTTGAAGAAACGCCTTCACATCCCTATACTGTGAGGATGGTAGTAAGCCAGTAAGGATTATTTTAAACACTTCAATATTCATCTGACCAGAGTACTTACTGGGTATTTACTTTGCCACTGAACAGCACCAGAATAACCTTGCATAAGCCAAGGGTGACTTAACAAATGTTTGACTGTAATCCTCTTCTTTGGGTCAACCTGATGGATAATAAAAATCAAAGTGATACTTAAATTGTGGAGAAGTGAAGAAAGAATTTGTCTTCTACACAGAATGGGTATCTTGGGGGCAAAATGGCAACCAATACTGTTTCAGAGCTTCACCAAAAAGTTCACACTCAAAGATGTGAGCCAAAGGCAACAGCAATAATTTCTTCAAAAATTTGTAAGAATTAAACATCTTTTTCAGACACTGAATGTTTTTTAAATGTTTCAATGATGTACTGTTTTGACCTATGTAACTACTTTATAGACTTATGGAATAGAAATAATAACTTTACCTGCAGCATTTGGTCAAGGAGCAGTGTACTACTAGGAGAGAGCCAATTTGGAATAATGTATTTTCCTCTCTGCAGAAAAGAAAAGGATTTAGAACTAATTTTGAACCTCAAAAGGAACTGCTAAATTACTTTGACAATAGTGATATTTGTACTTAACAAAAAAAGAATAGCAGGAACATGTGAACTTAGCTTTAAGAACAACTTGAATAAACATCATGGTAGTATTAAAACCCAGCTGCATTAGTAAGAAAAATGCCACATTTGAATCACCAGCTGCAGTTTTCACCCACTCTGCTTGTTTGAAACTTCCATCTCTGTCCACTTTTGCAGCTAACTTGCTCCTTTATCCATTACCTTGGTTTATTTTATCAAGTCAATACTGAAGTTCTAGATGTGCAAACACTGGAGTGTGAATGACTGATAATAGAATTTTAAAACATAAAGGTTAACTGAAATCACTACATTTCAGACACCAAAAGTACACCACTCTCAGTATTAAGATATTCTTTTTTGAATAGGTTACATCTAATGCCAAAGTTTTGATCTCATACTACAGACAGGAGAAAGGCTACAGATCTAAAAGTTGAGGTTTTTTCCAAATGATTCCTGTTGGTTTAATTCTCAATTAGAAGATAACTGAAAACAGCTTTCAGAGGTGAGGTACAACAGTGGCTAGAAACCAAACCAAATTCACCATCAAGGATCATTTACTTCTCAATGAAATTTGAGAAAAAAAAAATCAGTAAACAGTCATTGTCAAACAATGTACTTATCATTTTGTCATGGCAGTTTTCTTTCTACAGACAAATGCCTCAGTAACAGAAGAGTTGGTATTACATGTAGCCTACATTTCTAAGCAAAGTATGTATTGCTTTGACATTGCAGGTTAAAGATTTTCAATTACATCTTTAGAGACGCTACAAATAGGTTATTTGTGAATCGTTTGTTGGCTGTTTTATAAGGCAACTTTACTTGGAAACTAAGTAAGGCATGTAATCTACATTCTGTTTTTAATATATTGCTCCAGAACATGATGTAACAAACAATAATTCTCATCTACTGAAGTGAAGGCAATGCTGGATACGTTTTGCTACCTACCAGGTGCATAAGATCATATCAGATATATGTTTTCTAACAGAAGTTACACCACAGCTTCATTTTTCATTCAAAAGACATTCAAGTATTCCCAAATGCAGAGATGTGGAACATTCCAAGAAAAGAAATATGTAAGTCATACGATTCTAATTAGATTCAAACTGCAGATTTCACCTGGAGTCCAAGTTGAGATTACAATAAATTTCAGAATTTGTAATGTATGAAATGAAATTCCAGAACAGTGGGTAAGGGTTCTCATTTCAAGCAATTTTCAGTTCACAGACACATACAATTAAAATAAATTTGGAGTGGAAATAGCAAGCCTGCATCTTACCCCTGTGACATGATTGGTTTTTGACTGCTCCTGGACTAAGCTTTAAAACCTCATCAGTCGTCTCAGCTCACTTCAACGTGTTCCAGTGGTGAACATTCCATCAGTCCAAAAAACTTGGCTCCTAGTTCCTGTCCATATGGCACAACTATAACTGTACAAAATCATCTTTGATATTCTTAAGGTCTCCATTCCACATCTGAGCTCTCTGCTCAGTGAATGCCTTAGGTACTCAGATCATTTACCAGGTTCTGCATCTTGGCATAATGAGCAGCAGAAAGGGGTTTTGTCATCCTGCAAGAGCATGCTTGTAAGTGAACATCTCAGTGTACGCTGACCTTCTGGGTAGACAACACAGTTCACACCACAGAGAGGTAAAGGCTACTGAAGTCTATTGCCAACCTGTTTCCAGTTTTTAATGGCATCTCATCTAAACATCAGCACCTTTACACAAACTCTTTGAATCAGATAACCTTGGCTTCCTTCTTTTTCCCAAGTTTTCTCTTTTTTAAAGTTCTCTCCAACAACTCAAACTAAGCTTCCTAGAGATCTTCTATCGAGGCACTCAAGTCCACTCCAATTCCAGAATAAAAAGCCACACACTTTGATGAACTAATCCAGTGCTTTGTGGAGCTCAGGTTATGCATTCTGAAAACACTCCTTGCGCAGACCAGTGTCAGCTGCCTCCTGCCTAAGCAGCCCTTGAACACTCTCGAGGAGTTTTTTGGAGGGATTTTTTAAACATATTAGACTCTGGGTGAGAGAAGCAGAACGATAGACAAACCCAAAGCCCTTACTCAACACTGCTGTTTCTCATCCCACTCACTTAGTGTAAGGTTTATCAACACAGATTTTATGGCAGCTCAGAAGTGGCTGGCAGAGCTGCATGTGTGATGACAAACAGCATCTCTTTAACTGCATCAAGAGGAGTTTATGGGGAAACAGAACCAATGACTTAGTTGTATAATTTACTATTTATTCAACTAATTTTGGAGAAGGAAAGTGTAACAGCAGATGCAGAATCCTGCTTTTCCTAGATATGAGAATAGCTGACATTTAAGAATAGTATTTTTGGTAAATCCATAAAATATGGGGAAAAGACAGATAAAGGCTCAGATACAAAAATCCAGGCCACTAGCAAGAAAATACTTCTTCTGAAGCTCAGTTTCCTGCCATATCATAGGAGGAACCTAGAGTCTTGCAAAGGATGATGGAAAACAGAAACAAATCCACAAAATAATGATCAGAAGAGTAGCAAAGTGTAACAAAATTCAGCAAATAAGCCTTTTTGCCCAAGGCACAGCTTAACAAGCTCTATCATCAGAAGGCAAAAGCCTCTTAATAATGCTTAGAGATGCCTGTTTCTCATGTATTTTAGCACCATGAATACCCACCATGATCTTCCTGTAGACAGCCATGACATTGTTATCATCAAAAGGGAGAAAACCACACAGCAGAGCATACAGCAGTACTCCCATACTCCAAATATCTGCCTAAAAAATAAAAGTGAGTGAGAGTTCATTAACCTGATCTGTCTAAAATGGCTTAAAGACAGGTAACACTGTCTCACTTTGGCAAAGCCCACATGCAATTCATGAAAAATAGGCTCCTTAACTCTGGACAGAACTCCTACATTCCAAGTGAAAGCACATAACCTGAATTCAATTTTTTAATTCACTCAAGTTAGAGCACTAGTAAAACCACTATTCTTTCCTGAGGTCACCAAATTGCTGCCTTACCCTCAACATAGAAGACTTTCA
Source organism: Sclerurus mexicanus (assembly GCA_013396755.1). NCBI lineage: Eukaryota > Metazoa > Chordata > Aves > Passeriformes > Furnariidae > Sclerurus > Sclerurus mexicanus. The sequence continues at coordinate 12,155 of VWZF01004708.1, read as the reverse complement.
CAAGCAAAAATGAAATCAAATTAATTAGAAGGGATTTTGTACTGAAATGTATTACTGATTACAACACCTGTCAGCACAGTTACAATCAGCTTTAAAGACCCACTGTCCTCTGTATAGGCATGACAAGGTCCATGTGTCTCATACTGTAAGTCACGCTTCAAGCATAATGCAAAAGGAGCTTTGAGAAGCATTGATTTCATGGAAAACAAAACAAAAAGAGAAGGCAAGAGGTAGAGCCGGGGCACAGTGGTGCAAAGGGCAGTAAAGGAAAAAAGACTGACTTCACCCAACAGCAGAGCCAGTTAAGAAGTTCGAGTGAATTGCAATTGCAGCATTTTGGACGGATTGGCAAAGGCAAGTAGAAGGCCCTAATGTTCCAGACATGGAACCAAAGCTGGATAAATGCCACAGTTTTTCTTCTAATTTTACTACACTGTGTAGTACAAATAGCGTTTTCATGCACAAATTTAAAGTACACAGGATGCTTAGACTGCATAAAAATTCACAACAAGAGTTGAATAATTAACAAATCAATGCTTGAAATACCATGCTAGAAGGAAGGAGTTTAAGTTACTTCTGTAGGGCACTAAAACAGAGTAACACCTGGCGGCAGCAAAGGATTAGTCAGAGATGAACCAGCCAGCTGCAGCATCTGTGGCTAAGAGCACAATATGCTATTTTTGGTTGTAACTGCTTCTGAGAGCCACTGACGCAACATGATCCAGTGGTGTTGAAGAGAGACACGAAGGGACTGTGTCTCAACTTCACCACCTTTAAATATAAAGAGGGCAGGAAAAAACCCACCCTGATCCACAGCTGTACTACGTACCTCTGAGCCAATATACGTTTTGCCCTGAATCAGCTCTGGTGCTGCATAAGCCGGGCTCCCACAGCATGTGTTCAGATGGTAATCAAGGCCACCCTAGAACAAGACAGGAAAACAATGACATAGAAGCATTGGCTCTAACATGATGGTGTATTTAGCAACAATGTATTAGAGGCTTCAGAGGCTTCATTTTCCTCTGGCTTCACTAGGCAAAAACTCTCCAAGACATCCTGTAAACATTCAGATCCCAAGCTGCTCATTAACCTGTTAGCCCAGGGCCTTTTCTGCAGCTCCTCCTCTGATAGGAATACTTCCCTTTGTCACCACAAAGAGAAGGCATGGAACTTGGGAAGCAGTGACCCAAGAGTTACTGGGCATGAGGCTGGTTGATTATTTATACCAATATTTAATGCAATAACTTCATAAAGAACCACTAAAAATGCTTATTAAAACCATGTTGTTCTAAGTGGATCAGAGTAAGATGACATTGTACCAGCAAGAGAGAGGTTGCAAGGTGCTCTAACTTCAGTTAGATAAAACAATCTGAGGACTTTGAGTCAGTAAAACCTTCGTCCCACTAAATTTTCTCACGAGATTGTACCTGGCAGGTGAAGCTGAAAAACAGATCAGCCATCCCGAAACCCGACCTTTAAACTTGAAAAACAACTCTGTGCAAGCATATAGATTCAGAGGCTATGTAAGTGGAATGTATTTGATTTGATCCACAATGTCCATACACAGACAAATTTTATGAAAAAAGACACACAGCATTGAAATTTATTGGGGAAAAACGGACACCAGCATAACTCTTACAGTACAAACGGGTACTCTACACACAAGGTGATCTCTGCCTCAGCTTGGGATGAACGATGAAGTGTAAGAGAAGAAAGCACTCTGAAATTCTGCTCAGAACATGCAGGCAATTGCTCTCACATTGTTAAGGCCCTACCAACAAATCAGCAATAGGACAACTACACAAACAGCTTGAATTCAGGGTGAGGCTCTGCAGTGCACCTTGAATTCATGCCTGCAATACTTATGTGTGCACTGTACCTGATTTAGGTCTGCTCTGTGAAAGCAACTGAAACTCTTACCTTTGGCTTTGCACAAAGTCCAAAGTCTATCAGCTTCAAATTATGTTCCTCATCAATCAGCAAGTTTTCCTAGGAAAAGAGAGAGCGATAATGAATTCTTCTGTAACTCAAGTCATTCCAGAAACGGCATTTCCTATCACATTATTGCTTCTTGCCATTAGGAACTAGAATTTACCTAAAACTCTCCTCTGGAGATTTTGATGGGTTGCCGATGAATCTATCCTATATTCCAGATGGGGAATACCAGCTCCTACCTGCTGAGAAGGGCCTGAGAGTTTGATAGTCAGAAAGTTGAAGATGAGGCAGCAGCCTGCCCTGGCAGAAAAGGCGGTCCAGCCATATCCCCCAGGTGGTGTGAAAAGGAGCAGAGCTGGTAGAATGGGGGAACTGACTCATCCTCTGTTCCGCACAGCAAAAACAGCATATCGAGTTTCTGCCCAAACCCCAGCACAAGAAAGATACCAAACTGAGGTAAGCTGGGCACGAGCCTGCCCAGGATGATGGAGCACTTTTTCAGTGAGGAGAGGCTAAGAGAGAGACACTTGTCCAGCCAGTGGGCGAGAAAGCTTCACTGGACACCTCATGTCAGTCTTTTAATTCCTACAAGAGGGGCACAGCAGCACATGGTGGGATGATGACAGACAAGAGGCATCAGACTGGAACTAAGGAAAAGCCTTTCTCCTCGTAAGGAAGGAAGCAAATTGCTGAATAGGTTGCCCAGATGCATTGTGCCCCATCCTTAGGAGAGATCCAAGATGGGACTACATAATCCCCAAGAAGCCCGGTCTGGCATTGTTTTGAGCAACAGACTCAAGCAGAAGCCACTAGAAGACAATTCCCACCCAAGTTATGACATAATTCTATAAACATGTCAGCTCTCCAGCTGCAAGCTATCTCCTTCCAAGAGGTGCACTGATGGTTTTGCTTGAGGAGAAGTTCTTTGAAGACAATAATTTCATGAGCTCCCTAGTAAAATGCTTGTACGCTAAGAATTTGCTTTTCTCAGAGTCATCAGCATCTCTAAATGGGTAAACTTCTAACCCTTTCAAAGAGAAATGGTCTCAAGGCTTCCATTCCCTAAACCCATGCTTAAGCCTTGCAAGGACAGCAAAGCCACAGGTCCCATGGCACATCTCCCGCTCTGCACCCTGCTGAATCTCCACTTGTTTAAGATGTGTGGGTCACCTTTTTTCCTTGGGCTTGACAACAGACCAGTCTGCACAACAGACAGGAAGCATAACGACTCTCTCTGGGTACAAACTGAAATAAAGGGTATAGCAAGAATGCCTAAGCATGAAAGTCAGATCCATGTCTGCTGCAATCTCCGTTGGAGTGCACTTCTCTGCTTCTCTTTCAGAGGAAGCTCATTCCTCAGATACAGACACATCCAGCTCAGCTGAGGAACAAAGCAGAAAGTAGAAACAATGCTCTTTCAGCAAACTTTAGATAAAGAGCTCTAAGCACAGGAGAACAGAGAAGGCATAACTCACACCAGCTCCACATGGAAAAATATAACTGGGTGTTCATTATTATGTGTGCAAATCTGACTACTGTTCAGACTTACTGGTTTGAGATCCCTGTGGGCATATCCTCGACTGTGCACATAAGCAACTGCTGAAACAATCTGCCGAAAAAATACACGAGCTTCCTCCTCGGTAAGGCGGTCTTTAGAAATAATGTAATCAAACAGCTCTCCTCCAGGACAGTACTGCATGAAGGTAGGAAAAAGAAAACTTGTGGAATACAGTCATGAAATCTAAACATGCATGAGGGCACTCTTCCCTTTCCTCTGCTTTATCCCAGCAGCACCCAAGCATGTCCCAGGCCAGCCTGCAACAAGCCCAACAAGCCCAGGGGCCCAACTGTTGCCCAGTGTGTTGCCACAGCCATGTCACTCTAACAAGACAGGCAACAGAAACTGCCTGTGAGGTGACAACTCTGTGGAAGTTCAGAGGTCCTGTGTATCCCACTGGTGTTATTTTTTTTCCCACAAGGTGTGAATTAAAGTTAGTTTGCTTACTGCAAACAAAGAAAAGTGGCTTTTACAATAAGACAGAACACACTGCCAGCTTTAATTTTAAACTATTGCACCTTGAACACACTTGCCATGCACATGACTTTCTAAGAATTGTTTCATTTGGACTATTACCATCTACGGCTACAGCTAAACCCAGGGACCTTCACCATAGCAGAAACACAGTTTCTTACTTCTAAAACCATGAATATTTTCTTGGGTGTCTCAATCACGTGATACAACCGGCAAATGTGCTGGTGACTCAAGTCCTTCATGGCATCAATTTCCAATTTAACACGAGGCAAGTCATCCTAAGAAAACACCACAGCAAGCTATGAAATTGATGACTACTTTGACAGCCTGTACATCAGAGTAAATAGATTATTGCCACAACACTAAGTGTCAGCAGACAGTCCAACTGCTCAAACTCAACCCAACTCCAGCTCTGTCACTGCTCACCTGCCCTCCTCACACTCTTGTCAGCAAAACTCAGAGAGGCATATGTACAATTGCTACTATTCTAATCAGCACTCTGTTTGAATTATTGTAATGTATTTAGTAACTCATTATTTAAAGCTATAACTCCCTCAGTTTTACAGCTAAAGAATGTTGGCCTCTCCACATGAAGGCATACAGGATTTGTAGTGCTGTTAACATTCTTTCAAGCCTAGAGCATCCACCACCAGCCCACAGCAACAGGTTGCACCTGTATTCCTGAGAACTCCACAGGAACAGCACATTACCAACTTAGAAATATCTTTTGACTTACCTGTAGAGCAAGTTTGTCCATGATTTTTATTGCAACTTTTTCACCAGTGAGACGATGCCGTGCAAGTTTTACCTTTGCAAACCCACCTAGAATTTGAAACAGAAATGGGTAAAGCTCTGCATAGCGACAAGGTTTCTCATGTATTATCTCACAGCTGTCCTGGAGCATGTATCATATGCAGTGAGCAGAATCTTTGTTAGAGAAAAAAGCGATTGCTCTGCCACCTGCCAGTTACATTTCACGAGTTCTGTCCCGCCACATATACCCTAAAAATATGATCCGCAGACTTCGGAGGAACAGTTAATCTCTGCTGAGATAAACACTGAGGCGGATGGACACGTCACACACACACTTGTTTGCATTCCAGACTGAGTTTACCTGTGCCGACTGTTCCGTGTAATTCATAGTACTTGAGAACTTCCTCATAGTCACCCCCGGCCATTCTGCCACCCGCAGGGCCCAGGCGGCTCTTCTCAGCTCCTGCGAGGAGAGACCGCAGCTCACGCTTTCGGGCACGGGGACCGCTTCGGGGGCAGCCCTGGGGAGGGGGGCTGCTCCAACGGGCAAGTTCGGGGCGCAGTCCGTCAGGGCTGTCCAGCGACAGGCGCGAGCTAGTCCTGGTCCCGGTCACCAGGAGACTCCCGAGTCCTGTCCCGTTCGGAGCAGCGACCCTGCAGCGTAGCCGCTTCGGGAGCCCGTTACCGTTCAAATCTCCCTCTTCCGGCCGTCGGACCCGAGGGCCAATCACGACACGCTGCCGCACCCGGGCATGCCGGGAGGGAGGGCGAGAGCGGGCTGGTGCCGCCACGGTGGGAGGGTCTCAGCTCCCGGCTTGCAGTTAACGGGACGGTCTCGGCGGCGAACAGTCCTTGCGGAGATCGAAAACAGCGTCCGTACATCCCGGGAAGCGTATGCGCACCTGCAGCCGCCGGAGACTGGAGTGAGACCCGCGTCTCTGGAGCTGGCGCCACGCACAAGATGGCGGCTGGGGGATGTAGGTCGCAGGACGCTGTGCTTCCCAGCGGGCTCTGCGGCCTCTCCCTTCCCAGCAGACCCGCGGCGCCGTCCGGAGCACCCCACCTCTGGCACACCGGGCAGTACCCAGACTGTGGCGTTCCGTGGCCCCGGACCCGGAGCAGCACGGTGTAGGTGAAGACGTCATTGTCACCCCCTCTGTTTAGATTGCCCTTACAGAAAACAGACTTATTAATGCAGTTATTATTGTGGCTTTGCTCTGTACACACAAAAAATACAAGCCAGTCTGTAACCTTGTCTGCCAGTTTATTTAAAAACACAGGAAATGTGAGGAAGAAAGGGCAGGAGACATGCAGGGAAGGGAGAAAAAGGCCAGGAAATGTGATGAGGAAAAAGTGGGAAACATGAGGAACAAAGCATGAGAAATGTAAGTGGAAAAGTGTGAAAAACATGAAGGGGAAAAATGCGAGAAATGAGGAACCAGTGGGAAATGCTTCTTCTTATATTCTTCCCTTTGGCATAGCTCTTGGTCTCTCTTGTGTTCACATTGGGACATGTCTTTGTCATTGTCTTCGCCATGGGAGAGTTCTTTGTCATCTTCCCACTTGGACATGCCTTTGTCATAGTTGTCTTTCTCTTGGGTCCTGTCTTTGTCATTGTTGTCTTCTTGTCTGAATTTCTTTGTCATTGTCCTATTCCTCTTTGAACAGGTCTTGGTCTCCTATATTCCCCTCTGTCATTCTGTTTTTCCCCTTGGAACTTGTCTTTTTCATTGTTGTCTTCCCATTGGGGCAGCTCTTGGTCTCTCTTGACTTCCTCTTGTGACAGCTCTTTGGTCATTGTTGTCTTCTGCTTGGCATAGCTCTTGGTGTCCATCATGTTCCCACTCTTTCACTTCATCGGCCAAGGCCTCACGATTGTTTGGAAAACTTGCTTCCAGCATATCTAGTACCCTCTGATGACTCTGCATTTTATTCAGATCCTCGAGAACCTACCTGGCTTTATTGAGTGGGGGCAGTCCGTGGTCCGCACAGGCCAGGCTTCTTGTCTTCAGCTCCTGCCAAGGCTCTGTCTTGGACACAACAGTCAGGTCCTTTGCAATCTTGTGGTGCATCAGCAGAGACATACTAGTAAGGCTGTGCTTAATATGAATGGACAGCAGTGCTGGATCCTGCACTGCCACTTGGCTCTGGCACCATGGCCCTGCATCTCTGACTGCGGAAGCTGACATAGCTGTACTGTGTGCCCAATCCCATTGCATCCTCATGGGGACCTCCCAGAACTTGCAATCCCTATGTTCTATGCATCCCCTTTGTCTCCCATGTCCACAGTGTGCTGGAGGGGGCATGGAGAGTACTGGGACCTGCAGAGGATTGCCCCTCTTGGTGACACATATGGTCCCTAAGTCCTTTTTACTGTGCTTTTCTTCTTTGATTCTGCACACATGACCTTTGCATTTCTTTTACAAAACTTCCTCCATCTTGACATACCTTGAGGTGTTGTTTTTCATCTTACTTTGTCACCTGCACAGAGCCTGGCTGGAAGCTCCAGGGGGGTGACCCATGGTGATCTTGTGGCCCCACAACTCCTGTGACCCTGTCTAGTGTATCATGTTCTGGAAGGGAGGAGAGGACACGGTCCCAGCTATGTTGGGANTCCATAAGACATCTTCGAACACAGGAATTTCTGGATTTCGAGGTAGATATCAGTTCTCTGGTGTCATTCTCTGGGAAATGGTCACCTTGGCCACTTTCACAGGTGTGTGTTCTCCCACACTAGTGGATGCCCACCCTATGCCAGGGGCTGCAGCAGCCTCTGACCAGCCAGTTTTCCCCAGGAATCCCCAGGCTGGGATCCCAGAAAAGAGAGGATACCAAGGTTCACAACAGCCATCCAGGAACTGGCTCCTGCTATCATGTTGGCTTCCCACCATGAAGTCCCACATTGAAAGGGCCTTCCCCACCTCAACGTGTCTGGTGCCTTGGTATTGGAATCTCTGCATCATAATACCCCCTTTCACGTGCAGCTCAGAGAGCATTTGGATGCTCATCTGAACCTTCTTATTGCCATTTCTTAGAGTAAAATGTATGAGACAGCAACTCATGTACAAGGAAGAAAGTGTAACTGAGGAAAGAAGAAACATTTCCAAATCCAAATCTGAGAAAGTAAAAGGTGGGAAAGAGCACCCACCCTGACACCAAGACATTGGGCAGAATAAAACTCTCTAACACTGTAATTTCAGTATTAGAAAGCAGGTGTTACTTTATTTTGGTGTCAAGTGCATGGGGGACTGCTCCTCCTAACACGCTCAGGCACAAGAAGTTCCAGAGCTGTCATTTATCTATACAAAATTCACAGAATAATTCTCCCACTTCTCAGAAATCATTTACATATGTAAAGCTGTACACTTTATAAATGGGCATGTGCATACAATTTGGGGAATGGTCTCAAGAGCCTCTCTGGGGGTTGTCTGGGGAATAGCCCCCGCTTCACTTTATCCTTTCATGGTCACAAGTCACCTGAGAACTGACTCGAGTTGGCTTATGTCCTGCTGGCTTAGTTGAGCAAGTTGTCTCCTTCATAAGGAAACCTTTTTATCGTTTCTGAAGCTCTAAATAATGGGTCTCAGCTTCTGTTGTCTCAGTTGAGCTACTGTGAACAATATCTTCTTGGAGTATTTATGTCAGCCCATCCTGGGAAGCTTGTCTTCCCACACAGCCACCAGGGACTGGAGTGGGACCCACACTGCTGGAGCTGGCATCATGCACAAAATGGCAGCCAGGGCTGCTGACTCCTGGAGGCCGTGCCTCCCAGTGTGCTCTGTGGTTCTTCCTGCCCCAGGCCTGGCCACTTCACGGTGCCATTCCCAGTGCCATCCCCAGCCCACCCAGGGACACCCTGGCCACGGTAATGCGTGACTGGTCCGAAGCAGCACAGGGCAGATGGAGATGTCATTGTCACATCTCTATTTACATGGTCATTAATAGTCAACAGACTTATTAATGGAGTATTGCAACTGTGCCTTGTACACACAAAAAAGCCAGTCTGTAACCTTGCCTATCAGTTTATTTAAAAACACAGGAAATGTGAAGGGAGAAAAAGGCAGGAAATGTGAGGGGAAAACATAAGAATTGTGAGGGGAGGGAAAAGCCAGGAAATGTGAGAGGAAAAGTGTGGGAAACACGAGCAGAAAAAAAGGCAAGAAATGTGATGAGGAAAAGGGCATGAAGCATGAGGAGGAAAGTGTGAGAAACTTGAAAGGGAAAAGTGGGGAACATGAGGGGAAATATATGGGAAATGTGAGGGGAGAAAAAGGCCAGCGAATGAGATAGGAAAAGGGTGGGAAACAAACAGAAAAAAGTGTGAGAAACATGAGGGGAAAAGTTTGGAAAACATAAGGAGGAAAGGGTGGGAAAGGTGTGGGGAAAAAAGAGCATGAAACATGAGTCAAAAGAGTGGGCAATGTGAGAGGGAAAGGTCAGAAAACCTGAGGAGAGAAAAAGAGCAAGGAAAATTGAAGGGGAAAGTGCAAAAACATGAGGGGAAGAGTCTTGAGAAATGTGAGGGGAAAAGTGTGAAGAACATGAGAGGGAAAGTGTGAGTGAAGTGAGGGGACAAGAAGTCTAGGAAATGTGAGAGGGAAAGGGCAGGAAACATGGAGTGCCAGAAACATAAGATCAGGAAATGTTGGTGGAAGTAACTGGAAAACATGAGGAAAAAATGGTGAGAAACATGAAGGGGAAAATCTGAGAAATGTGAGGGGGAATGCATGAGAAATGTGAGGAGAAAAGGGCAGGAAAAGTGAGTGAAAAAGGGCAGAAAATCTGAGGTGAACCCCTCCCAGGTCCCATCAGCCTCCTCTGAATATCACCTGCTCCTGTCACCCAACCCTTGACCTTCCCAGCTTCCGCCACCCCCCCTTGGACCCCCAGCACCTGTCAGCCCCGAATCCCAGCCCATGAATCCTCCCCTACCTATCACCAGGCAGCCCTGAAACCCACCAGCTCTGGACCCTCCAAGCACACAGTGCCCAGGCCTGGGCTCCCAGGCACTCCAAATCTCCCAGCACCCTTGTCCCCAGAACCCTCACAGGTGTGCAGTGTTACAGACATTGCCTTCACTCTTTGTGGAATGAAACCTCAATGGTTTTGCCATTGCTCCATGTTAAATGGCATCATCCCCTATGGTGTCGATCCTGGAGACCCACAACCGGTACCTGCTGTTGCCCTCTACTCACCGAACTGACTGACAGTCACCTGGTGAAACCCTTGTAGGTCAGGAAGGAGAAGTACACTCCAAGCTGGGATAAGGTGGAATGGCACATTTATTAACATGGCGCCGGCTTATATATAGGGGAGCATGGAACTTTCTGGAAAGGGGGTTGAACTTGGGAGGAGCATTACATAAAAGGAATAACAGGGGAGGATCATAACCGTAAAGGGTAAAAGAAGGTGGGGATAACCATATAGGGAAAAAACTCCACTGCGGCAAAATCTGACCAATCAGGGAGAGGGGATAACATGAGGGAGAGGAACAAACTTCATTTTGTATAACATGCAATAAGGATATTTAACTTTACAACTATGAACTTACAAACCAGGGAACCCATAACAACCTGATATACAGTAATAAATTTTCTCTTAAGAGGAACAGTCCTTGCTTGTAGTTCTCCTCAACATCCAGTTCCATCAAAGAGATTTGTGATCTCTCTTCCATTTGGTGTAGTTTCGTACTCCTATGGTCACCAACACACCGGGCTGTGGGGAGAGGAGAGTGGGGGTAGGGGGTGGACCCTGAATCACCCCTGTCCCCCATGGATACCTCCTGCAGGCTCAGCTTGGGACTGGGCTTGTGGGCTTGGTGGACAGTCAGGGTGCTCCCAGGGGCCCATGCACCCAGATACATACCTACCCATACACCCTCCTGTGCCCCCACCCCACAACACACATGGGCTTACTCCAAGGTACCCCCCACTATTACACCCCTCTTCCCCCACCTCCAGATGTCTCTGACAGCTGCAGTCACATGTGAGGGGGAACAAAGGGACATGGAGCTGGGGATGGGGCCACTATGGGGTGAGGATGTAACCCACCCTGACCCCCAGCCCTGCATATCCCCTGAGGCCCTAGGGATCCCCAGCCCATGTATCTCCCCAACCTCCTGGGTCGCCAACCATCTCTAGACATCCCTGTCCTCATGGATGCCCCCAGTCCCTGGAGGTCCCCACCCATACCAGCAGCAGTGATCTGAATCTCGGTTCCTTGGGGTCGGTGATATCCACAAGCTGGAGAGTGACACCTCCTGCCATCTGGAGTTCCCTGTCCAAGTCCTAAATGTGTTGGCTGCTCACAGTCTATGGCACTGTCTGCCTACTATCTGTTTAAAAGAAACTAAGATGTCTATCACAGAAAGTGAGGAACCCTTCTGAACTAGGAAGGGGGCCTCTTCCCAAAAACCACCATAACTTTTTTAATTAAGAGACTTTAATCAGAAAATGTATAGAAGAAGGGTAACAGTTCTTTATTGCAAATATATATATGTATAGCCAAACCCAGAACACAACAAACAGCAACAATGTAACCAAAACTTTCAAACAAATCAAGTCCTATCTCTGCTTCTTCAGTGCAGTTATATTCACAGACGGGATGAGGCAATGCTGCCCCTCAGGAGTCACTCATGGGCTCTGGCGAGGCAAGGCTCCATGTGAAGGTTTGGGTTGGCTCCCTGCCAAACCCAACCGCAAGCCACACAGATTCCCCCCCAAGAGAAAAGGAAAANGAAACCTTTCCTGTGTGCAGTGTAAAGGTCCTCTCTTACCGTCCTCTGTTCATAAAAAGTGTTTCAAGGGGTGGGAAGGGGGGGGAGGATAGCAACATCTCTGCAGATGGCATTGGCCCCTGCAGCAAATCCAGGCAGAGGTGACTGTTCCCTCCAAAGAACAGTGCAGGGCATGTAGAGTCAAGAAGTGAGCCAGAGAATTCCCCCCTCCCTAGTGCTTCCAACAGCCCAGCAAACGGCAGTCAACACCCGAGCAGAACAAGAGAGATGTGTCTCCAGCACCAGGAAAACCGCTTTCTCCCTTCACCTCCCCCAATCCTCTTATGAGAAATAAAAAATTGGTTTTATTGCAAGCGGATGAATTTAGTAATAGATATTAACCAAAGATGTAGGTTTTTTTTTTTTATTACTAACCCATAGGCGTTCCGTAGAAATTGTGGGGCTTTCAGTCCTGTTTTGGAATGTATGCCAGGGACCCNTTTGGAATGTATGCCAGGGACCCAGCGTCCGGGAATAGGGCAATTACATCACAGCCTTATATCACACGGCCAGCCAGGCCATGTGGTGGGGTATGGAGGCTGCCATGTTGCCTGAAACTCCACCCCTGGCATGTGGGGGAGGGGGGGGCACAGAAGAGCCAATCTGAGGAAAAGAAATGCCTCCCCATGTCATCAATGGGGTTGGACTCTAGAAGTGCTT
>VWZF01004706.1:0-159517 GCA_013396755.1 Sclerurus mexicanus | reverse complement strand
AAGAAGAGGAGGGAAACAAATAAATAAATAAGCACTGAGCCAAGCCCCGCCTCAGCCCGGGCGGTAAGGCGGCCCCAATCCCCGGGCAGCGGGAGCGGAGCGGGGAGGAGCGGGGCGGAGCGGGGATGCCCGGACCGGCCCCCGCCCGGCCCCTTTTCGGTTCATTCCCGGCATGCTGGTCCCTCTGGCCCCGGCGCTGGCAGCGTTGGTGCCCGGCCGTGGTTCTCCCGAGGGTGCGGGCAGGGAGCGCATCCCTGCGGCGCCGCTCCCAAAGCCGCTCCCGGGGATGCCCCGGGGCTCGCACAAGCCTCGCCGCTCCCGGCAGCCAAACGAACCGCATCCCCCCGGCTGCCCGAAGGCAGTGCCTTGGCATGTGTGCTCTGCTGCACGCGGGGAAGTTTTGGCTCCTTCCCTCATCCCAATTTATCGTGTGTTCGGCTCTCCCCATGCCACTGGAACAGACCTCAGCCAAACCAAGTGTGGTGCAGCCGGTACAGGGAAATGATGTGAAGGCTGTGTTGTGAAATACGTCCTACATATTGCAAAACCAGCAGGGACAATACCTACATTTGGTCTAAATAGTGTTCAGAATTGCCGGGAGAAAATAACCAACCTCAGGTTTTTCATTACAGAAGGTGTCAATACTAACCCAACCATTTGGTCAAGCTCAATAATGAGATTTACACTATCCTTGGTGGATAGAATCACAGCAAAATGCAATTTACCACAGCCCAAACAAAACAAAGCAAAAAGTAACACAAGAACTTATAGTCATTTTGTTCCTTCATGGAGTCCGTGTTCGGGAGCAATAAAACCATACATTTGTATATTAACATCCACAAAGCTGAAGCTATAAAACAGTCTATCAAAATAAACTTTGTACGCTTTCCATTTGCCAACACTAAGAAATACAGGGTCGACCATACATTAGAAAAGGCTGCAGTTTGTGTGAGGCTGTGAATTTGTTTTAGAAGTTCATGTCAGTTTTAGAAGGATTAACAGTCCTAGCCCTGAAGTGAAGCACACCTCTAGAACTGGCGTTATACCTGAGACATAAATGAAAGAAGATAAAGAGCGGTTATTGACATATGTTGTGGCCAAAACCTTGCAGTGTTGTCCAGCTTAGGAGAATTATTATAAAATAACACTCTATCCAAGACAAAACAATCATCCTCTGGAGGAGGAAGAACATGCCCAACTTCCTTCAGCAGCAGGGTGAAATCTGCCAGCATAACATACTGGTTAGTCTGTATTCTGGTGAAGCAGCTTCAGAAAGGAGCCTACAAAACATGTGAAAAGTGCAAAGGAAGAGTTTCTTTCCAGAGACAGGTGTGAGTGGTTTCGTTACCAACATTTTTTAAGGAAAAAAATATTGGAATAATAAAAAAACCCCAAACCAAGATTATCTTCTCTTTTCTTCTACAGTATACTAATATTTACAAAATTACGTTTTTTTCCTCTTCACTTCATATTATGCAACATCATTGTTGTAACAGCAGACTTGGAAGCACTTATTTCATTTTTCAGCACAAATATGGAAACCAGAGAAACTAGGATCCTTTATCTAAGATGATACTACTCACTGAACAGATTAATTTTCAAATTTGGTCTTGTAAAAGAAAAAAATTAATCTAAGCTATTACTTTTTCCTTAATGTTTTTTAAAGTCACTCTGAAAGGTCACTAACTAGTAATTAAATTTTATGCATCAATACCCTTTCACTCCAAAGCTCTCTGCAGCCTGTCCTGTTATCCTCATGAACCAGATCTGATCTCCAGCCTTTCTCAAAACCAACTGACTTCTGAATAAACTGCTGCCTTCGGTCCCTTCAGAAATGAGCAAGTGCACCCATTTCTCGTGTGTGCCCTGCGCAGAAATAATCATCCCTTCACAGCTGAATGTTGTGCCACCTGTCAAATGTCGCTCTGCAGAGTGAGAGTCCCAGTTCTAGTTCCTTCCTACGAGCGCAGGTGACAGCACCTCAGCTGTACAAACTGTGTTGGCTCGTGCTTTTGTGATGAAAACCTTTCCTATCCACCACTCCTGGAAAATCACATCAGTTCATACAACTCAGTCATGAAAAAACACCTTCCTCTTTCACTAGCAATATGTTACGTTGGCAAATATGCCTCATCTTTTCTGGGTAATTAACACAACTAATTGTGAAGGAAGAACTGGCTTTAGGAAAACACAAGAGAGAATGAATCCCTGCATCCCCACAGCCTGTGGCTAATGGTAAAGGTAGCAAACTGATTAATCCGCATCCAACGAGCTAATGAGAAAATCCATCCTCACTCTGAGACTTCTTGTTTCATCTTCAATGTGCTATATCAGCTGATATATGTAGTACACCTTACATAATTAAAATTGCTAATTGTTCTGATCAGTTTATCAATTCCCATTTTTGTTTGAGGTTGGTTTTTTTGGAGCAGCAATATTCCCTCTGACGGGCTAGAATTGCCAGGCTGGGGGAAGCCTCATTGACATGGCAAAGGACAGCAGACGAGAGAAGGGACTGTAGCCAGGCAATGTCCTTCTGCCCAATATCTCACATTCATATATATATGTGTGTGTGTGTGTGTGTGTGTGTGTGTGTGTGTATAAAATAAGTAAATATATAAAGACTTGAAAATACAGAATAAGCCTAGTGCTCTGAAAGCAAACAATTCATTCCAAAAGCCAATTGCATTTAACAATTCTCTCTCAGTGCTCACAGACCTGGAAAAGCCAGGCACATTATTGAGTCTTTTAAACTGAGCAGTTTCACATTTTTCTCCAAAAATATTTTTCACTTTCAATTAAACTCTGAGAGGAAAATCCTGGTGCTGTTGAAGCCAGTGTATGCTTTGCCATTGATTTTTTGAGACAGATTTTTACTCCTATTTTTTACTCCTATTTTTTTCTCCTTTGCTTGAGGATTGCACAGAGGGCATCAAAATGGATTATCTGGGTTTGTTACTTCACAACGTCCAAAATGAGGAGCAATTAAAGTCGTAGATTCAGAAGATGAAAAGGAATCAGCATGATCAGTTTGACCTCCCAGCAATTTTATACAATTTAACGTGTTGCCTTCAAAACATTAAGCAGTGATGAAGCAGCAGGTGTACTGTGACTGCCATTCAGAAGGCAAAACATAAGCTGGTCCCCTGTTGTTCCATGTTTCTGTCTCACATTTCTTCATCACACGTGTCTGTGGTCTTTTCCCTCAGGTTGGGTAATGCAGGGTCTTTGGGGAAGGGACTTCCTTCTGCTCCGCGTGTACTCCACATCTTGGCCAGCTGCGTCACAGTCAGCAGCCGAGGCTCTTTGTGATGCTTCCACCAAAATAATAGGAAAATCAGAACAAGATAATGGGAGGTGCCACAAAGAGCAAACTGAGTCACACTCTTCCGTTTCATTTTCATTTCTGGAGCGTATGCTTTTTTGACATTAGCCACCACTTAGATTTTTGTTTCAATGACAGCAAAGTGAGGCATTTGTTAATTTGTTTAAAACTAATTCTCATCTGTTCGCTCATACCACAGAGGAAAATAAAGAATAAAGTCACTTGATTTGCTTGTAATTCTTCTGTTTTATGAGAAGAGCAGGTTCAGTTAAAATTCTTCACCAGACTGAAATAAAAATCTATTTGACAGCTTGTGGTTCTCCTGTCCATGGTAATGCCCTTGGAGTGTCTATCTCCTTAATGATCAAACACTAACCTTAGTGGGGAATAGTATTCCTATCAGACTACTTTATGTTGCTGGGCTTGCTGTCAGTTCTCAAGAGCTGAAAAAGTAGATGATGTCAGTCAAAATTTTCACTCTCCTTTACTGGTTTCCAATAAAAACTCAGAAATATCTTAGTTCCAAATGAGTTCTAAAAATGACAAAGAACCTTATTGCAACCCAGTTAGGCTCTTATCAGCCACATCAGCAGCACTCTAATAGGCAAAAAGTGTATCTAAGGAGGCTTTTTCATTTGAATTAATGAACTAATATATTAACCTGTTTCATCTGTCAGTAGGATTTTAAAAGCTGCTTTGACTGCAAGTTACTGTACTCATAGTACAATGAGGTTCAGTGATTTATAAGGACCAAATCTTTTAGATGCAGAGGCCAGCTTGAATAAAAACTCATTAAATAAACTAACAAATATGTGGGCACATCAGGGAAAAAGCCACTATAGGAAGAAATGCATATCTAGTGAAAAAATTAATAGGTACAAACAAAATTCCCTCTTGCTGCCTGGATTGAACTCAAACCTCCACAGGAGTGAGCTGCTGGCTGTTGGTACCGGGACTTGCCGAGTTACAACAGGTGAAATGATCTAAATGCCTGGAATGGAAGTGCTCCCAGGCCAGTGTCCACTCTGAAATCTGACAGCATCCCAGAATGGCTGGTCTGTAGGAGCAGGTAACGTGAAATAACAGAGCAGAGGAGGTGACCGTGGCTGATCTGGGATGTAGGGAAAGACAAGCTGAGGTGATCCCTTACAAGCAAAGAGGGCAAAGCCCATTTAAAGTTACTACGGAGACAATGAAAATATTTGCTTGCATGTACTGCCAGCTTCCTTCTTTGGAAACCTCAGCAGAGGTTTTTTAATTCATCATTTAGGTGTTCATTTTCAATAAGAAAAAATACTGGAAATACAGCACTTTTGTCAAACAGGCTTAAAAAATGCAACTTTTCTGCTTTATCAATGGACAGTTTTTAGTTGAAGGGCCATTAGATACATTAATTATATTTCGTAACACCATACTGTGAGTAGAGGTCAGCTCTTCAGTGATTAGAATCCTTTTTGAGAACTAGTTCATGTTCTGTGCCCAACATCTCTTAGAAACAGAGTCCAGTGCTGAAAAAACCTTGCAGGGAGAGCGTTTTGGGTGTGATTCAGATTTGGGTGTGACTTAGATTTCAAAGTTACGTAGTGTCCAAGACCCAGTGAACTATGGATAGGGCATTTTATAGGCTGACTGTAGGTTAGTCTGAAATACACAACGCAACACAATATAGCCCAAGAATTTGGAAGGAATGGGAAACCCAGAGACACAAAGAATACTAATCCTGAATAGTTTGTGATGTGCCATAAACGTATCTTTGTAAACACATACGGTGCCTGCTTGTGTGTATACATTAGACATTAAAACAGTTGCCTGTTTAGCAGTACAAATATTACTAAAATTCACAGGAAAATAGGCTTGTTCCCGAGACAAAACCCAGGCACGTTTGTCACCAGACTCTTGCTAAGGATGGAGTGCCAGTGACCCCTAGTGATACAGTTGGTCGTTGAGGCTCCTTACAGGAGGCAATACATCCTCTAAAATGAAACAAGTTTTGGCATCTGAAAGAAATAGATCTCATAGATGTAAAATTTATACTGAAAAAAAAGACAGCCAGAAGTGTGAAGATGAGGAAACCGTAAAGCAAAGGCATTAAAAATGGTTTGAAAACATTAATATGGTTTCAAAAATCACAGGATTACTTAAATTAGCAACGCAAATGCTGTTTTGAAGGACACAGAAAATATTTGTCTGTTTCCCTTCTGGATCTCTACTGGCTTTTGGAAAACTGTTGTTCCCCAAAATATTGGCAATGTTTTTCTGAAATATTTTGTCTGCATACCAAATTCTACTTATTTTAGATCACACTGTATCTTAAGGGCTGGTCTGTAAAGTGTAAGTCTAATAGACTTTTAATGAAGTATAAATGGTTGTTGTATCTGATGGATTCTGTTATCTGCTTATAAGTAATACCCAAGAGTAAAGTGCTTATTACATTTTTTACTGTTACATCCATTTTGCAATGCTATTTGAGGTTAATAATTTATTGACTCTTTATAAACTGTGTATGAATGGGAGATCAAATGCAGCAAAGGGAGTAGTTATATGAAGCCAAATTGACAGTGTACCTTTAACACCAAATCCAGGTTTGCTGATTTCATTCTTCCAGTACAATAAGAGATAGAAATACCAGACACATCAAGAGGAAAGATCTTTGTAGTACAGAAACTTGCAAGATTTATAAATAATTTCCATAAAGATATTTTAAATTAAACAGTTCCTCATTTACCCGCCTTCTGTGGGGTTTTTGTTTGTTTGGGGGACAGGGGGGTGTTTAAGACATCTGGTACAGACCCACATTTCTCAGCTACTGCTCTAGGCTCCCTTAGATTAGAAATACCACACGTAACCAGGGCAG
This sequence comes from Sclerurus mexicanus, assembly GCA_013396755.1. Taxonomy (NCBI): domain Eukaryota; kingdom Metazoa; phylum Chordata; class Aves; order Passeriformes; family Furnariidae; genus Sclerurus; species Sclerurus mexicanus. Next base: position 153,338 of record VWZF01004706.1, on the reverse strand, counting down.
GCACGTTTCGCAGAAGGTCTTAAAGGAGTTATGACGACACTTGCGTTTAAGTCTAACAAGTTGTTGTGGGTAATCTTTACAGCAAAGGTATATGTGCCCTCTCCAAAGTGTCAGTGGGCACTGAGGGTCTGAAAGTCACTGCAACCAACTGAAGGGATTCTCCAGGGATTCTAATTCTCCAGGGATCTTAACCATTATTTTTTTACACAGAAAATGCTTGATCAGCAATGTGGAATGAACAGGAGGTAGAAGATTTCATGACACGTATAATACACATATTTACTTTTCAAGACTTCCTTAAAGCAGGCAGAAATTGCGCACAGTTCAACTCCAGTCACACTGAAATTTTTGCCTTTTTTTCCCAAACCCGCATTCTTGTCACAGATGGGAGAGCATATGGGAGGAAGCCCTTACAGTATATTGCAAACTGCTTCCACATTATAGTAGATTTTATATTGAAACTGCAGAGTCAGTAAACAGGAGGAAGCAACTGAAGATATCTAGAATATTTTAACCTTCTCACTGTAAACATTGGCTGTCCTTGCAGTTGGAGATGCTGGAGAAGGAAATCGGGGAAGGGAAAATTACACTGACTCCATGAATGTGAGTCAAAACCAAAACAACTTTGAAAACAAGATTCTGTGGAAAAGAGACAAATTCACATGCAGAATTGGAAAGCTGAGGGATTAGAAGCTGCAATGAATTTACAGTAGCAAAACTGAAAGAAAAAGTAAAGGGAGAGAATAAGATGGTTTAGGAAATTAAGGAGGAGATTGGGGTTTTTTTATGCATTGATTCTAAACCAGGTTTATCAGGAATGATGCTTAAAATTCCACCTGAACTGAGTTGATACTGCTCTCTAGTGTGTCACAGGAGCAACAGTCCTGCCGTGGAGGCTGGCTGAGAGAGCACAGGCAAAGGAAGGACTCACTGTCACTTCTTCAGGCACCAGAGTACACAGATTAATGTCAGGCCAACTTAGAAAAGCACAAACCAGAACACGGATGAATTAGCTTGACCCTCTTTCCTCCAAAATAGTTTGGTTGTATTATTCCCCAGGACAAAAAAAAGAATCACATAGGACAGAAGTCTTTCTCAGAGAAAGTCTTTCATATATAAACAAAATGTTTCCAAATAATCAATTAAATATCAATCAATAGAGATATTTTTTGGAAACAGCCTGTTGTTTTGTGATTAGAGGCCTTCCCATCCAGCTGCCATCCAGCTACAGCGCATTAGAGGGAACGCGTAAGGAGAACACAGAATATCCATTCATTGGGCTGAACAATGTTAATCCTACCGTGTGTTGGCATCTGCTCATTCCCTTCTCCCACTGACCTTGTGTTTGCATGACTGGGACTGTCACTCGCAGAGAAAACTGCAGCATTTGCTGTCGTGTAAGCTACAAAAAAAAAAAAATTGCTTCTGTTAGAACGATGAAAGATATCACTGACTAATTTAGACCCCAAACCCCAAGTACATTTTTCTGTTTTGGAGTATAAAGCTGTAGCTATCCAGAAGGAAAAGCTATCCATTACCTCTCCCATTTCAGCCTGTACAAGGCCAGTAAGGGATGCCCAGGCTCAAGGTCAACACAGTGGCCAGGTGAAGATTAAACCTTTCGATGAAGTGCCATCGCTGGCAACACTATTTTATGTTCACTGTGTTCTTGGGAGGCCTAAACTGAATGCTGTCACCTTTGGTCACTTTAGCTCCAGCTGGGCCAGCCATTACTAACAGAAGTTTAATTGATTTCTGCTTTCTGCTCTCCACAGGCCCCATTCCTGGATGCACCATCCTTGCCTTTGCTGTTCAAACCAGCTGCCCTCCAGACCATTTTCCACTGCCAAGACTCACAGGGTCTCTCCTGTAGGCCACTGATCCCTTAGGCTCAGGAGCATCTCATTTTAATAGAATACAGGTTACTTTCTTTGAAACCTTGATTCGCTCTACCATGTGAGAGCGTTAACTCCATTAAAATGCCCAGCGATGCTTTAGTATTAGCATAAAATAAAATTCTCTGGAAAATATCACAAAGTTCTCGGCTACAGCTCAGAGTCTACCGAGGGCAACCTCATAGCTCAGAGAGCACCTCCGTGCCTGAGGTCATTAACAACTAGTTGTTGCTGAGGTTAATGAAGAGAAGCAAACATCATCCGTGGAGCTGATGCCCCCAGGAGCCCCGAGTCATGGTCACTGCTATGTTTGCATCCACGGCAAATGCTCTGCGTCCAGCTGATGGCATTTCCTACCTCAGCATCTCACAACAGCTTACAAATAAATTCCTTGTGCTGCATGTTAAGAAGATGGAAATTTTTATCAGAATGGGAAGTGAAATAACACAGCTGGATCAGCGAGTGCTGTAGTACAGTCCAGAGCAAACCATGGATTTTCTTAGTTATGTCTAATTTTCTAAGGTTTTTAGGAAGTCCGTAGTGCCACATTCTCATCTCTCCAATTAGCTTCATATGAGCACTAACACTGTGCAGATGACAAGTTCAGTTTCCCAAACTATTTTACATTAGATTCGCTCTGTAAAAATATTTTCTTTCTGTATCAAGTTTGCTAACAGAGGTGAAAATGAAGTATAAAAATGAAGCCATTACAAACTGAAAGACAAAAACATTTCATCGCTGCAGCTTCATTTATTTTTCCTGGTAGCACTCCAAAACAAGATTCCAGTTAAATTGACCAAATCTCATGAGAGATTTTTATCTGAACATAAGAAAATATGGTTCCATCTCTGTTTCCCTGACCAGTGTGAATGGCAGGATGATGCCTGTAAGCACAGAGTGCAAAGGGATGAACATGGAGAAAAAGGTACTGCAAGAGTAAATATCCCTTGATAGCTACTAGCTCTGAAAAAGTGAAAGATATGTATTACAGTCATTATGGATATTTTTATATAAAAAGCTGAAGGAGTATAAATAAAATACCGTGTTTCTGAAGCGTTTTATTTGCCAAAATCATTACTTCATGGTTTTACGAAGAAATCAGTTGGTGGTTTTTAGGAGAGAAGTCTTTCATGACTTAGGTTTAAGCACTTCACCTGATTCTCATCTAACTCATATTGGTTTATATCATTAAACCATGACCAACTTCAAAAATCTCTTACATCTTTGGATGAGCATCAAAAGACTTTATTTGACCAGGAGAATTGCCAAAAAGGGAGAGTTGCTGTTAATTGATCATCTTAAGTTTGTAAGAATACTTATGTATAGATCTTGTCACAGAGTTTGTTTTCAAGGGTCTCCAAAAATAAGCAAGGATTATCCCAGGATTAGAGCAAATGTAATCTTTATCTCAAAATCACATAAATCTAGATGTAACACTGAATTACTTAACTGGCAACACACAGTAAACATCTAGATCTTGCCTGAGCAAGTCTGGAATGCTCTTCAATGGCAACTTAAAATCACATTTTTCTATCAGGAGTCTCTACCAGGAGTAGTGACTCTTAAATCCAGTGGTTAAGACACTCACCTGGGAGGGAACAGGGAATCAGGAATCTTTTTCCCAGCTTAATTTTATATTCAACACTCAACAGAATTAGATAAGTAGTATTCTCTGTTAGATGGTGCAACCACTACAGGACAGTTCAGCTCTGTTTTGTCTCCTCTTCTTCCAGACCCATGGGCTTCTCATTCTTTGTTGTGCTATGTCTTACCTCGAAAAGGAAGAGCAGCCCATAGCTGGAGATGTGGGTGTCAGACCCCTCAAACCTCAGAAAGTCAGGCTCTTTGTGGGGTCTGAGCCATAAAACCTGTCTGGGAAAACCCAGGAGATGTTTTTTTTTCTATTCCATAGGCTTATGTTTCAACCACAAGATTAACTGCTGACTTCAAATTTCTGAGATGCTCAATTTCTATCGTGCAGATGACCTGCTTGCTTGTGGCCATCAGCTTCACTTTCTTTTCCTAAAAGAAATATAAGCTTGGGGCATACTCTTAGCATTGTTTTAAGGATTAAGTAGATATTCTGCAGCATTGAAACCTTCTAACTCTTGTTGGAGGGTCCAAAATGTGAACCCTCTTCTTCTATAATGAACATCAGCTCATACGTTGGTTGGTTACGTGCAGGTCAGAAAGACTTTCTCCACGCATAGCTGATCATCTGTGGGAATGAGGATGTAATATAGCACTCATTGATTTAGACAAATTTAAAACTTCACTTATGTCCAGCATCATTTCAAGTGTTTTATACTCAGTATACAAACTGACAATATCCAGGCTCGTGCCACCATTACTGAGTGACTCATAGTCTCAGCCATGCAGATTGAAGGGATTTATTCAAACAGTATCAATTATGACATGCAAATAATGCAATTCATACAATTTTATCTGCTTTCTGTGTTGCTGAGAATCTTGTAGTCATATAGTCCAAAGCAAGTGCAACTTTGCTTCTTGGACTATTTACATAAAGTAATAGCTATTCTGTCACTACCTCATTTTTTTAAGTTTACAGAGCCTAACGATCCTCTCCCAGTACCCATTTCTAGTATAGAAATAAAGCTCTCCTCCTGGAACATTATTGCCAGCTTTTAATAGCCACATTTAATCTTTGTTTAACAAGTAGTATTCCAGAAAAATTTACAAGTACTTGCCAGAAAACATTGCAGGATCTTGTTACATTATTAGAGCTTTATATTGATTAAACACATGCTCTGTAAAAGGTGCAATAAACCAGCTGTCATTATGAAATGGAGCTCACAAGGTAAGCTACATCCTTTTGCAATTCTTATTTTATTTAAGAGCAGCTGATTTCCCTTTCATTTATTTGTTTTACTCTCTCTCTGTGAGCTCAGTACAACATTTTAACTGAAGCATGTGCTGTAGTGGTGTAATAACTCTGCTGCTGCAGGACACTGAGAGGAATTGTGCTTAGCCAGAGTTACAGCCTGGGAAACAAGTACTGGTCCTGTTCGTGGAGTCTGGTATAAACATCCCTGGATTCAATATTGCACCACAACACACTAGTTTAGATTATGCTAAGCTTTGCAAATGGCCTGATGAGGAAAATGGACTATTTATGTCACCCAGTGTCACAATTTGATTTCTTTCTAATGTCGTCATAGTTAATGACAGAAATTAAGGCTGTGCACTCCTCAGCAAAGTGGGTCATTAGCCTATCAAAAGAATGAAGCAAACCAAACAGCATGACCAGTCAACATACACATCCATTCCATCAAGTTAAAAAGATGACAATAAAGAAATTAATTGTCATTTAAGGACACAAATGACATACTCTGGGCACATTAAGCAGCTCAGCTATTCAATTAAATGTGCCGTCAATAAATAAATTATTTCCCTCCATTAGATAAACAACGCTTGCGTTATAGGAATTAACAATCTTCATATGAGCCAAAGGAAAAATAACTTGAACCCCAGACTGCACGGGGCAGTGATGTATTTCAGTGGCAAAGGCAGCGTGTGACAGAAGCCTCTGTCCCCGTGGGATCTCGAGCAGGGGAGCTGCCAGAGGCCAGCCCAGGTAAAATCAGCTGCAGAGGGCGGGCCTTGCCAAGGCGAGCGTGCTGAAATCAACTCCATGAAGAACAAGAGGCTGTAGCTCAATTATTGCACTTTAGTTGTTCCTTTTCCCTTAACACTGTTGGCCCCTCTGTAAAATTGGCTGTGGAAGCAAAACCGGACTGGTTTGCAATGCCGTTTTTTCTTTTACGTTTAGAAAATACCCCAAGCTTCTAAAATTGACAGTAGTGGAAAGAAACAAATGAAACAAACAAAAAAACCCCCAACAACAACAACTAAAAAAATCTCCAAACAATTCTTGCCATAGAATACCATGGCCCTTCATTAAAAATAAAACAAAAATAAAATTTTATTTATCCAGCGTGTTCTTTTTGCCCTTTTAAAATGTAACTGTACATTCCTGCCTTATGCAAAATATCATGGCACGTGTACATACATCCCTTCTCCTGCAAGGTGAGCTATGGTGCACATCTTTTTGCAGAGAAAATTTCATTGGACATAAACAGGAGCTAAACCAGAACTGCTCAGCATCCTACTCTGTCTATACTTTTGAGATCCAAGTGTGCTTTTTTAAAAAAAAATGTAGCCTGCAACAGTTTCTTGTCATTAAGTTATTTTGCCAAGCCCAGGAACAAAGAATTATGAATTTTAAATCTGGATCTTTTCATTCCAGTGAGCGTTTGTGGCTCCTTTTTCGTGTACACCAAGACTGCATGTCAATAAATGGTTGGGGCAGACCTGATGAATGTTTTCCTTCCCCTTCATCTAACAGAGCTGCCCCACCGTGAACCACCAGTCACCCAGAGAAGGGCACTGCATTATTACACCTTTTGTTTCTTCATTAACTCCATCCGAGTGACCCCTCGAGTGCTGTAAAAGCTTATCCTCTATTCCCTAATTGAATCAAAGTGAAACCAGACAGCCCACGGCATACGAAAACTCAGGCAGATCTTTGATCCTTCCAAAACAAAGCAACGCCGAGCACTCCAGGATTTAGCTCTGTGTTAAGACTAAAAGTACAAATTTGATTACCTGCTCCGTGGTTGATGGGAGCAAGCAGTTCCAAATCGGTGCTGTTGGAAAAGGCTACAAGTGGAATGTTCCTTTCAAGACTTTCCCCTCTTGTATTCAGTAGTTACAAGAATCCTCTTATCACAGGTATGTTGTTCCTTTTTTTAAAGAGAAAAGCCTAAATTGTCAACACCCCCCCTGCCCCCTAATGATTACAGAAGTCATTTAAATCTCATGATTTCTTATATCTTTGAAGATCTAGTCTGAAACAAATCTTCTATTCATTCAGAAATCTGAGGGGCATTTAACTGCTCTGCTGAAAGAATCTGTTTCAAAGGAACCAAAACATACATAAAAGATACACATAAATCGCTCTTTTAATAAATAAATTACACTAACAAGTGCTTATAATCAACTGTGCTTAGGAACTGTGGTTATTTCAGGATCACACACGAATGGATAGGGATTGAAGCTGGTCACAGAAAGACAAACCAAGAGAAAAGAACAGGAACGGTCTGGAAGGCTGTAGGTAATCCAAATATGAGGGGATTGGTTTTGTTATTTATCGTTCATTGCATTAACCAAACTTTGGAAAGCTAGGACAGAGAGAATTATTTCTGCTGCAGACACTTTGTCTTCTAAGTATCATAGTAGCAAAAATGAAAAATCATTTAATGTGTGATAGATTGTAGACATTTTCTTTGAGTGAAGAACTTGTGGATTTATAGGTTTAGATATAGATGGCACTGGCGAATTTATAGTGAATCCAGTATCATGTAAAAAAGTTGGGATTCTAATAAGATTTATTTTCTTCTGATTTCATAGAACTAGTATTTCTTAAATGGACCACCATCTGCAAAAAATATGTCCCGCAACAGATATTAGTTCTGGTGTCATGTTTCTCTTTGCACCTCTGTCATAAAGAAGCGAGGCAGTGCATTTCCTTTGCAATATCTGCAACCAGACTGAAAATCAGTCATTTTCTGCACAGTTTAGAGAGGAATCTGGTAACAGTCTAACAAAGGGACTAAGAAGTCTTTGTGACACTGTCATCTCCATAACAATCCGTTTATTTCCAAGTATCAAGAATTCATGGGGTAATACTGATCCTAAGTTTTGGCTAAATACTGTGACTCCTACTACAACTGCCGTTCCTTTTGCACAGCATGTGCCTCGAAGAGAAAACATGAAGATGACTTTTGCAGCCTTTCATTTACACTTTTCTGAATTATGATACTTTTAACTTTGAGGCACTTGTGATGTAATAAAATGGCTCTCAGAGAATAACCTTGGGGCATTTCTCCCTTGACCAGGGTTTACTCTACAGTCCCAGGGTGTGTGTATATATATATATGTATACATGTGCTGGTATGAAATGCTGACCTGCCTCTGGAAGACAATGGCCTAGGGTTGCCGCTGCCTGATTCACAACAAAGGATTTGTTATGTGCAAATCCAGTAACATCAACCAGCCAAAACACCCAGTCATAAGAAAAGCTGGGTTGTGCTGTTTTTCAAGCAACATACATGGCAAGAAGAACAATCAGAGTCTATCCCAGCTAGCAAAAAAGGCAAAAGGAATCTGAAGAATAACCAAGACCTGCACAGCCCTTCTGAGCTGCGTGTAGCTATCTGCTACCAGGAGGAAGATAATTCATCACGATAAAAAACAAACATCCATTTTAAACTTGCTTGGCAATGAGGATGTTCTTATTTGCATAATGATGGTTATTTGAATATGATGAGAATTTGCCTGAGCGAGACTCAAGCTCAAACACATTCAGATGTGACACAGTCTGTACAATTTTCTCAAGGATTGCAATTTAATACTATTTATCTAATGAAAGAAAAATAAATATTGGCTGTAACATCCCATTATGCTTGAGAGCAAGTTTTAAATTACACTTGAATAAAGTAAGTGAGTGTGGGATGTTTGCATTTCCTCAGGGAACGGTACCACTTCCCAAAATGGTGAAAAATGTCATCCTTTTCCAAGTAGCCTCTATCTTAAATGCAGAGAGAACACTAACAAAGTGGAGTCCATGGCACTTTCAGCCTTGAGGATCAGCCATAGCAGCAAGGAACCAAGACATGAATAAACTGGTGATGAGCACGGAGTCACTTTGCAGTAGACATGTAAGTCCACCAAACCAGTCCAGCACCTGGCTCCTGGTAATTTCACATATCAGAGTGGTTTTAGCAAGGATAAAATTTTCTGACTGCACAGCCATATATTTTCTTGCCCAACCTTAAAAGGCATAAGACTGAATTCTGTGCTGCAGATGCTGTGGATAATTAACTAGCAAATCTATCCACGTGAGAGGGATTATTTTATTTGTGTCTTCAAAGGAATAAGAAAAAATTATGCCTAAGCTTAGTTCAAAGCCATTTCTGCTCCTATTGAAGTCTACAAGATGCTTTGCTGCTGAAGTTCACCTAAAATGACTTAATTGTTCTAATTATGTCTTGAACAAGACTGTCAAAAAGCTCTGCTCTTGTAAAACAAAAAGTGTTCTTGAGAAGGAATTGAGCTATCTGAGATTAGAATCTTGAGAACCTAATAATGCATCTTTCCAGGTAAATGCTGTAATTCCCATAGGTATGCTCTTACTGTTCCTATCTCTTGTTTCTGAAGGGCCAGTATAAATAAGTTCCCCTCATTACACCTAAGGAAATTCCACAGTGCTTCTGGTTCCACTGGAATGTCAGAAAAACTGGAACAGGCCACAGGGAGACTCGAGGTACCAACTGGAGGTTCTGCTTTCCCTGATCCTGTAATGCCCCAACTGGAGCCCAGGTTGGGTGACACTGGGTATCACTCACACTAAAATGTCCATCCAAGCTCCTGCAGGGCCTTTCCATGTTACTGTACTAGCAAAGCTGGTCTTCTGCTAGTAGAAAACTTGTTTTATTTGTTTACCGGACACAAAATATAGGTGTCCAAACTGGTTTTGTAAGGAATATTGGCGTCCCTGCTGGCCACAGGATACGGATATACATTCCTGTGTCACGTGAAAGCAGAGTTTGCAGTTTCATATTAGAAAAGCAGCCCTGTTTTCATAATCATGGCCGGAGTAGAATCACTGCTCTAGGGTTGGCTTTACTGCCAGAGTCTGGAGCTTGAGTGACATTGTAAAACAGTATCAAACCGATCTTAAAGTTCTATTTAGAATATTTTACAAAAACATTTGCTTGCTTTCCAAACAGGATATAATGGTGCCACTTCATAAAATATTTTGATGTTTCAAACTGGAAGACATTGATAGTGGTGAGGGAATGATGACAGCAGCATTTCTCCATAATGAAGCAAAGTGTAACGGCTTGACTCTGTTGGGTTATAATTCACTGAAGCAGCTACAGATATAAAAATACTAGATGTTTTGTGGTAGCTTTTACTTTCCTCACACTGGTTTATTTTTGCTCTGGGAATGTAGTATATTGGTGGTGATTTATATGCTAATGAATAAAGTGATATATAAAAGATCTAGCTGTATATTAATGAAGAATGAGGGGGTGTAAGTTATGATGCCTTTATGCAGTGCAGAGAGAAGCATCTTCTCATCAACTGTTGATATTCAGTTCTTGGACTGCTCCCTAAATCAAAATTCCCTCAAATTGAGTAGAAGTCAAGGAAACTACAGAAGCGACAGGTCTAAACTTAAACTGGACTGACTTCTTGTTGACTAAGATCTGACCAGAAATGCTTACTGAAAAAGAAGTAGTAGCTGGCCTTGGTTTCAGAATTAACAAGTCAGATCTCAGGTCTCAAACCTTTAAAGCTGGAGTTGCTGGTAACAATTTACTGTTTCTTTGTTCAACTGTTCAGTCTGTGCTGCTGGACAGTTAAAAAGAAATAATTTCCTCTGTAATCTTGGTCTCAAAACAGTCACCAAAAGAGCAACTGAAAATCCTGCTCAGGCACTGCCTGTGATTACTGTTGGCATTCACAGAGCATCTAGAGTCAGTGCTCATCAGTTCCACTGCCAGATAACACTACGGAGCTTCATGTCCCTTTCTTTCACTTCACTCATCAGGTGACTGAAGCAGATTTTTGCACATCCTGCAGAAATTGATTTGGGGACCATATTTGAGAACAACAGCCCAAACCACACCTTTGTACAGGCTGGAGTGTACTACCACAATGAATAAGTAGTTCTGCATATGCTGGGGAGCCCTTCTCGGGGGTAACTGAAAAGCCCGGGTCTCCTGATTTTATTATTACAGTTGAATCAAGCAGAGCCGATTCAGTCGTGTCTCATCCACAGAGACAGGATGACAGCTTGAGCATTTTGCTGTTGAGCTAAAGGGGTTTATTCGCATGGCACTATATTAAAGTAGCTCATCCATTATACAAGGAAAAAAATAAATATTTTATTCATATTAAGTAATTTTTAGAGCCTGATTGAGGTTCTAATATCACAGGATCTGTGAAGGTAACTTGATGGCATTACTTGTACTCCTACTGCAAATAACATCTGAGCATCTTCTTTGAAATCCTTTGAAATTCTCATTCCGAGAACTGGTGTCTTTGTTGTTAATCACTCTGTTTGTACTCATTTACCAGAAATCCATCTCAGATGTGAGTACCCACAGTGAACCTCTGCTAAACTCTACCAGCTAGCCCTGCTTTCTTCTCCTGATGTTGGAACCTGCTCTGTGGCAAACATACGGCCTCAGATTATTGCTGTGGGGATACTCTGAGCACGTGGCTCCACATCCAAAATAAAGGGAAGGCTCTGGCAGCTGCAGTGTCCTGGATGTTTAAGAAAGCCTATGGGGAAACTGTTTTATTTGGAAAAGTAATATGCTAACCCTTTGCTTTAAAGAGTTCTAGATTAGTCTGAGGAGATGGTTGATGGTTGGGAAAATAAAAAATAAAGCAAACAAAAACATTCTTCCTCCCGTTATTTTCCCAATTAATGCAACACGTGGATAAACACTTTCTTGACGTCTTTTATCACTTAATTTCAAGGCTTTTACTGTATATTATTATTACAAAGGTAAAAGGAGTTGGTTAATATATCTACCTGCTCCAAGGAAAGATAGATAAGTCATTTATGACAAATATTTATCCAAAGTTTTCTTGGGGTCCTGATGCTGGGCACTATGGATGCTGCACAGAGCTGCTGTTGAGAAAATACTGCAGAAAGCTCAAGTTTCTGCAAAAAGAGCTCGTGTACCAGTCAAACTACAGCTCAGGCACTTCCAGTGCAGGTCATTCCAGATGGGTTTGGGGATGTCCTTCATTGAATCCTACAGATCAACTCAGGCCAGAATCAGTGAGGAAGAAAGTGTTGTTTAGGCTACTGCATCTACCAAGCTTTGTAAATGTAGTTAAGTGCATTTATAGTTATGGTTCCCTTGTATTATTTTAAATGAGGATACAGCATATGGAGGAACTGGGAACATTTCTGTTCCATTCAACTATGAAAGTGGACCATAATTCACATTTCTGCTTGGGTCTGTTCTGCCCAGTTGCTTGGCCTGTTGCTGCCTTACATCCCAATCGAGGCCCAAGAAGGTATAATGGAATCTTGCCAGAAACACAATGTACATAATGGAATCTGTGCAGGGGAGTCTAAGGTGAGGTGAAAGAGAAGCAGAGCTAATTAAGAGGCAGCCCTGAGTGCTGGGGCAGCTCCCCAGCAGAGTGAGAAAGGGCCGTCATAACCAGCTTCTCACTTGGGTTACTCATGCCAAGCGAAGACTTCAGGGAATCACTTTGGAGAGGAATAAAGGCATCCTGGTTTTGCAAGGTCTGTTCAGCTCAGTTGAATTATTTTGTCTTTGAAACATAAAAGTTCTACACTGCAAAGTTATTAGGCAACTTCTCTGAAGGACCAGCTCCTTCGTCTCCACACACACACACACAAAAGTAATTGAAATACAGTTTGCAGGGAACACTAAAGTTTTAATAGCAGCCACTGTGAGCCACTAATCTAAATCAAAACACCACGCTGCTGTCAAGCTGATAATGGTAGGAAGCCTTATGGGATATTTCAATGATTACTTTTTTTGTCAGGCAAGTGCTTCAGGTAACAAAACAGCAACAGTTAAGTATTGAACACTTTTCATTTGATTTAACATGAAAAGGCACTTCAACTAAAATGCTGCAGAAAGAAGATGACTCCCCCTTCACGATGGCAAAATAACAAAAGCCTGGAAGGACGCTGGTGAAAGGGCACAGAGAAGCTGCTTTAACTGTCATCAGAATAAATTACATATTATTTTGCATTTGCATCCCTTGGACAAATTACAGCATAAACTACATCAACAACGGGAACTTGGAAAAAAAAAAGGCTTGAATTTCACAGCCTTTACCTCCATTACTTTCAGACCTTCATCCCTGCACGTATGCTGAGAATAAAAATCTCTGTTCAATTCAACGCACATATAAAAGTGAACTGAAGGAACAGGTTTGTGTAAGAAGTATGTGAACAATTAGTCTTTCCCTTTTTCAATGTTCTTTAAAATACAGATAATGGGCATCATCACAAATACCTTCATTACTCCGTATGCATCCTCCAATATGCAATGTGTTTTCACTTGAAGAATCTACTTTTATTAAGCCTAAGACATGCCAATTAATTCTGAACCACAGGTTCAGAAGGAAAAAAACACAGGCATGTAAGCAAGAATAGTAACAAAAGCCACATGAGTACATTTGCTATCTTATTAGAAAGAAAAAGAAATAAAATTTGTCCGAAAATGATGGTTCTTTGCCCAATCCAAATGCAAACCTGTGGTGAGATTTACAGAGGCTGAACATCAGGCTTACAGACAACCAGGGATTACCAACACAAAGGAGGCATGGATTTTTTTATATTGTTACATATCCATTCGTAAATTAAGCCTTGCTAGAGTCCCTCTAATAAATCCCATCATTTTAGCTATCCCTTTAAAAGAAAAGAATGAAAAAGCATCATACTCCTATGAAATTTATATTCATAGGAAAAACTAATATATTAGGCTTCAAATTTCATTTCATGTCTATCCTCTGGGACAGAAGCAATTGTGAAAATATTTACTCATATGAATATTCCTGCTAAGTTTAATGTCTAAAATTAACTCAGATGTTTTCAGCGTGAGGGTTTTCATTGGCATGTAAATGTATGCAAGTAAACCAAGATGCACTTTGTTCACGTCTTAAGCAACAGCCCTTTGCATGGAAATAGGCTTGAGCATGAACCAGAAAATGAAAGGGATGGGGGGGGAGGGTGCAGCAAACGTAATGTAATGATGAACCCAGGAGATTTTATAAAGCCAATGAACTGAAATACTTTCAGACAAATTGACTAAAATCTTAACCGCGTATTCAATTATGGATAACTAAGAGTACGTAGCAAACACTTAGGAGTTGCAGTGGATTTGAAGCTATTACCTTTAATTATGTCTCAGAGGTCTATTCCAGCACAGTGACTTTCTGTAGAGAGAAAAAAAGAGGTTCAAAATTATCCCCCAAAACAAAAGCAGGGTCAACAATCCACTGTGGAGGATTTGTTCCTTTTCAAATGTGTGTGCTTGGATTGCAAGAAAAGAGTGTCAGTAAAATAGTCCATTTTAACAGTTAAACAGTTCAGTTTAAGGATGTGAAAAATGTCTGCTACTCTCTGAGAAGTTAAATTCTGATCTTTTTCTTTATGGTGTGAGGTCTACCTCAGTCAACAGTTACACTGCTAAAAAGGATCATGCTGAGAGAAAACCAATTTTTCATATGTTTTTCTAAAGATCAGATAAATACAAGAATACATCGTGTAATTCTAGGGATCAGCGTAACTGTGGGTGAAAGGAGGAGGTAATCAGTCTTTCGGAAAATGAGGGTGGTGACAGAATGAGGAATAACAGTTTTAAACTGAAAGAGAGTAGGATTAGATTAGATATCATGAAGAAATTCTCCCCTGGGAGGGTGGGCAGGCCCTGGCACAGGGTGCCCAGAGAAGCTGTGGCTGCCCCAGCCCTGGGAGTGTCCAAGGCCAGGTTGGACGGGGCTTGGAGCAACCTGGGCTAGGGAAAGGTGTCCCTGCCTCTGGCAAGGGTGGAATGAGATGGGCTTTAAGGTCCCTTCCAACCCAAACCATTCTGTGAGTCTATGATAAATGTCACGATTTCTCTATCCAGTCAAGGCTCTTTCACCTTCATTTAAATTTTAGTGCCCTGGTGGTTAGAAATCAATGCCAGGTACCTGTGTGATATTTGAAGCCAATGGTAACTTCAGTAAAATCACTGAAGTAGAAAGGGGGAAGGCAGGCCAAAAAATACAAGGACAGCACAGATTATTTTATTAATAAAGGAACTAACAAAAGAAAAGGCCAAGAAGAAACAAATGTTTATAGCCAGCTCTCTCCTCATCCTTTCATATCTTTGCAGTGTTTCAGTCAGAGACAGTGACACAAGTGTGACGTTCTTATCTCTGTGTACAAAGCAGCAATTTTACAACATTTGCTGTAGAAAAAGGAAGAAAAGTCACTTTGCCTAATTAAATAGTTACGTTGTTTGAACCACTGTCACACTAGAAAGACTTTCAGCATATACTGGACAAGACAGCTGTGTTGTCACAACAAATACGGTGAAATGACATTGTCAGTGTCAGCTTTCAAGTGAAGCCAAGCTAAGTGGAGGAAGCTGCAGCGTCTTTTGACTGCATTATTATCAAATATCAGCTGCTTCTTGTACCAGAACTTTTTCATGCTGCTACATATTTTCATCTTATACTTTGTTCTCTGCTGTAGAAAGAAAGAAGCACTGATGGCATAAATCATTTTTCATTTTAACACCGCATATTAATGGATGTGCAGAAGAAAACAAAGATGCAATGAATTCTCATAATTCCTTGTCAGAAGCTACCTGATTACTGCTATTTGATTCTTTGTCAGATCCTCCTGCTCTCCTCTTTCCTTACTGTTTAACCTCAGATGCGTCAGATTATTCTGGTTTTCCTTTCTGCCCTGATACGTTTCTGTGTCCTGGTGAGTTTGAGCGCCACTGTTTTTCTGTGCACAACATGAATCTTCCAAATAATCAGTGTGGGGGTTTTCTAATATTTCAAGCTCTAGTTGAAATCCCAACCGAGTTCTGAAAATGCACAGATACACCCAAAACTGCTGTTTTGTATGTGCTATCAATTGTGAGATACACTATGCAGCTTTCAACGATTGTTCAGTGTTTTGGAAGAGAGGAACAAGAATATCATGTGAGCAAGGAGAAGTCAAACTACAAAGAGCCAAGGCTATTGTTCATTTCACTCCCTTGGAGACAGCCTCACCTATTTTGTTTAAATCCAGGCTCCCAAGAGCTATTTTATGGATTAGAAAGGTACACAAGCCCTGCTCCTTCTGCACCCCATTCAGTGTTATTATCATGAAATTTACTGATATCCAAACATAGTTGGACATAGTTAATTTAATTTTTCTTGGTTAAGTTTTAGGTTGAATAAATGCAGTTGAGCATTCATTAAATTTGATCTCTTCAGTTTATACAGTGGAAGAGAGAAAACCCATTTTCAGTCGTGAACAAGTTATCGTGACTTTGTCTTGTATTGCAAAAAGACAATCCACAAAAAGCCACTGTTGCTTTAATACAGACTCCTGAACTACTGCACTGTGCCACGAGATTTATGATTCCTGTTATTAACTCCATTTAACAGCACCTTGACAGCTGCCCTCGACCACGCAGCACTATTTGTCATCTGTGGGCTTTAAATGCCACAGCAGCCAGGAAAAGTGGGGCCTTCAGCATTTTGCTTTTCGTTAAAAAGAATATTTAAAACTTTGTTGGCATTACCAGAGCCGTGAATCCTGATTTCACTCGGCACGGTTCAGCGGTTGGCCCAGGTGACGCTTCAGTCTCAGGACACCTTTTCCCTGTCCCAGTCCTTCCCGTGGTGGGAGGAGAGCGCAGGCTACGTGGGTGCTTTTCTTTCAGCTGCTTGTCACCTCAATGCGAAACATCAGCACCGTTTGTTTCGTTGGTTTGGTTCTGATGAAGTGGGATCCTCCTAGAGACTTCCTCCCAAATTTAGAATAAACAGTTTGTAAGTACATCACAGATAAATCTACCACTCTGCATAGGTTTTATAATGATAGAACAAGGAAAGGCCTACCCAAATATAAGCAAAATTCTTATGTGGTTTTATGGTCTCTTAAACCGCTAAGTGAAATGTATATACAGCTTGTGGTATGGATAGTCTTTAGCTTGCAACTCCAAGAACTGTACAGAATGAGAATTGGGATAAACACGATTTTCAGTACGATGCTGGCTTCGGCTCTGAGGGATATGCCTCCAACAAAACCCACCGTTAGCTCAGACCCCAACACAAGCACAGCATTTTGGCCAGTTGGTAGAGCTTTTGGTTTTCTGTTGTTTCTTTGCCAAAGTAGATCTCAAGTCAAATGGGAATTAAGCTATAATTTCTATGGTTTTCCTTCTATTTTGACATCACAACAGGTTTTCTTACCGCTATGCTAAGGCTTTCTTCCCGAGTCTAGCTGGGTAACTGGCATGTTCTCGGATACATTTTTAATAAGATATGATGTAAGCGTCCCAGAAGAAAAGGCTGTACTAAAGTGGATGGTGTAAAAATGATGGGAAACTTCAAAGCTGTTTCCTTTTCTTCAAAAAATGCGTAGCCGCTACTCTGTGAAATCTCTTAACAGAAAACTTTTAAAGATGTGGCTTGCTACTGCACAAGCAAGTACAGCAGAAATAAAAAGCTCCAGCAGCCCCGTGTGTTTGTTTTCAGACTGCTGGTGTTGCAGACAGTTTTTATGCATTATGCAACAATAAGGTCTGGACTCAAAAAGTTATGGCCTTCTAATAAATAAGCAATTTTAACCTGCTTTGCAATCATGATAGTTAGTCACACAGCGTATGGAAGTGGTAAATAAAACATTCCCCACTGATTGAACTCCCTGAGAACAATCACCTGCAGGTCAAACAAAAGTCCTTAACCTTAAGGTGTCGGCCCTCTGATTCTAGAGTGGCAATGCTCATTAATTCCTGTTTCTGCTTAATAAGGTTTTTACAGCTGATAACTGTATCTTGGCAGCACTGCAAATGAGCAAATTAAGCACAGTGTTTCTTTCTAAGTAATTGCCATTTAATCCTGATTTTAAAAGAAGCGGCAGCAGTGGGGGCTGGAAAGCAGCTTTAATTGCCTTAATGCGAAGCTATCTTTTGGGGACATAAATCATACAGAATGTGAAAGAGAGTGGGTTTAGATTAGATACTAGGAAGAAATTTTTTCCTGTGAGGTCGGAGAGGCAAAGGCACAGGTTGCCGAGAGGAGCTGTGGATGCCCCATCAACAAGGCTGGGCTGGCTGGGGCTTGGAGCAACCTGCTCCAGTGGAAGGTGTCCCTGCCCATGGCAGGGGGTGGAACAGGATGATCTTTAATCCTTCCAGCCCAAACAATTCTATAATTCTGTGATGATTTTTGGATTTCTATACCTCTGCACGGTAGTAGTTAAAGGACTAGTAAGTTAACGAAACTAAAATCTGTTTGTATCGAAACTGAGATAAGACTTGCTGTTGGTATCTTTGGGCTTGAGATTTCGTCAGGAGAATTTTTGAAGCTGTCTTGTCCGGCACAATGTGCAGCTGCAGCAAATGGAAGGCAGAAAATACCAAAGCTAGAAAATGCTTCCCTTATGTCACTGTTTAGTTGGATAATCCAACATCCAGAAGATATCCAATAAAATCTTAAATGGTTTCTTATTCCTTCTGTTTTGGAAGAACTCTGCCATATCAATATGCAATTTTCCCTCAGTCCCTAATATATGGAAATGTCAATAATGCCTTTTTCTCGAAAACACATCAAGTACTTCGATATTGCTTTCAGATTCATGAAAGTGTGTTTGAGCTGATAAACACCAGCTGTGGAGCAGGTTGTGTTGAAGCTGAACAAATGGTGATTTTTTTGTTATTGACCTAAGGTTTTAAGAAACATGCCTGGCTTCTGAAACTTCAGGCTTTGTCCGTGAAGCTTTGAAAGCTGATTATCATAGCAAATCTTTGTTTTAAAGCTTGTTTAGAAAAAGAATAGATCTGATCCCAGCCAGTAAGGAGCCTGTTCTTTGCCTGATCTCTGTGTTCTGAAGTATTTTGCTGGTTTAGGGTAGGACAAATGGAACAGATATCTCTGCTTGTTCTTCCCTACGCGTAGTCCTGTTAGATGTGCATAGAGTAGGATTAACATTATCTTTAAAAGGGAAATGAACTATTCTTATCTTGTCTTCTCTGCACCTCTAAGACAGTGGTAAGAGGCTGTAGGTGAGCTTAGAGATCTAACTTCCCCTAAATAAATAATGAAAGCTGATATTTTAAGCTTATTCTGGCTTTTGTGGGTTTAGCTTCAAGTCTGAGGACACGAGTTGTTCTTTTCCTAGGGATGTCTTCTAAGAATAATGCTCTCCTGTGTTTGAAGAAATATTTCTTGACATATAAAGGACTCAGAGGGAAGAAATGCAGGAACAGTAAATGTTTTGTGCTTTATGTCCTAAAATAGCTTTGTGCTTTCAGATACTTGCTATGAGGTGGTAAGTCTCAACTTGCATAGTGGTGTATTTCAGAATGAATAAATAATTACAGTAACCAGTGTGTGAGCAGTCCATGGATTTGGTAGTGGGAATGGGATATTTCCTTTCCAGCATCTTTTTGCAGAAAGGAAGTTGCTGCACACTGGCCTGAATAACGCTCTGTTTACATTTCGTAAATACTTAACTCAGCTGCTTTTAAATACCCCGAGTGCGTTCTCATGAACACACTGGAAAACTGTATTTGGTGCTAATGTGCAAGCTCAAGTATGAAGTAATGGTAAACAAATTAATTTTTAAAATCTGAAATAACTGCCTAAGTCACTTCTGTTTATTAATGCATTTATTTGGCTTTCTGATTAAAATGTCACATGAATAATGCTTTATTGCCTTTTATTTTAGCACACATTATACAGTGTGGTAGAGTTTTCAATTATACAGATGTACTCTTGTATTAATTTCGATATCTCACTTCAGCAATTAAAAGAAAGCTTCTTTTCTGTTTTCCTTAATAGCCCTTCTGAGCCTGCCTTTGTTTCTGATGCAATTACTCCGCATTTTGACATGCACGGATCTGATTTTCCACTCCAGCCAATACAGCCTTGCCTGATTCTACATTCAGAGCTTAAAGAAGAGATTTCGTGTGAGAGCTGCCTTAAGTGCTGCTTTGCCACTGGAGCGGGAGGAGACCCGCATGCATTATTGCTTCAACCTCAGACCAGCCTCGTGTGACTCACACGCTTTGGTTCTGCTGCATCCACAGTTGTGTGTTCGTGGCTCAGAAGGGCCCTAAAATGAGGCTGAGAAGAAGCAGGAATGCGAGACATCCACAAGCACGTTCCCACTCTTATGGGTGGGAGATGGCAACTGGAAATCTCACCAACTGTGAGGCTTCCTCTCTGCTTATGGCAATCAATTATGGTTTAAGATGCTTCTGACATTTAATCCCAGGTGTTTCCCACCGTTCTACAAGGAATATTAACAAATGGTAGCTATTTGCTAAATAAAATGTTTGTCAGCTTGGTATCCAAAAAGCGTAACTGAGTAAATAGCAACGATAATGTGTTATTCCCAAGGGAAAAAACAAATCCTGAGCCGGGAAATCAGAATAAGCAGATTCCGGGTTGTGTGTGGTACTGGTCTGCTGTGCAGCCTTGAAGAGGACACATAAGGGGCAATGTTTACAAATTCTGAACTCACAAGAATTTTTACAACCACAGGTCACTTTTTTAAAAAAATAGTCTGAGTTTTGTTACTCACCATCTGGAAATTTGGTGTAATGATGCTGGCCTGCCTTACGAGAGTTTTGTTCAAAGCTTTGAAAGGTTCTTTGCTATCATTGGGATAACTGCCTGGCTTTGCTTCTGAAATCAAAGAAGCTTCCCCCTAAAAAATGGGGGGGAAAAGAATGATGGGATATCTGCTTTCTGTCATCGAACAGTTAAGTTTGCTTGAATAGCACCTCAGAAACATAAAAGGAATATTTATTTATATTATTTCTTTCTCTCGTAGAACCACTCCTGGAAGTACAAGAGAAGTGAAGGAAAAATGTTTTCAAACTTCTATGGAAAGGTAACAGTTGATCTCACCAAAATGTTCTTTACATATTTATTTAACAGGTTTTGGAGATGGTTCTGTGTTTTTCATCTGCTTAAATATCGCAGGGAAGAAACCAGAATTTGGATTGCCAACTTTTTGCCTAAATCCAATGTAGAAAATCTGGTATTTCTGACCTTCAGCCTAAGAAAGAATAAAAAAAAATCTGGGTTCTATCATGTCGCCTGTCACTTTTTCTCCTTGTAAAAATACTCTTAATGGTGTTTTCAGAAATCACTTCTTAATTATTAACAATATTTCAGAAATTCCAAGAAATATTTACTTTTGCTACCAAACCAGCTGGGTGGTTGAGTAAACAAATTTACTTCTCTTTAAAGTGTTCTAGTTTTCTAATAAATATCTGATTTTTCTATTCATGCTGAAAGCTTGAACACTTGCATTATTGGGAAAGAACTGTGCATGCAACATTTGTCACTTTAGCAGCACCCTAAATCACTGCCAAAAATGAAGTTGCTTTGCACTTGATCAGTTTATATAGTGATGGATTCTAACAAATTTCTGCTGTCACTGAAATCTGCAATGTCAAAGTCCATCAGCGTAGGAGACATAGCCCTTGACCTCAGACGTGTTATTTTAGTTTGTCCCCCTGAGAAAAAAGAAGACTCTGAAGTAGATATTTCCTTTTGCCTGTACCTGCAGCTCAGTCCCAAAAAAATCTAGAAGGATATTTTGTTGAATATTTGCTAAAAGCAAAGTTATTATGGAAGGGCTTTGAATATCACACTGCTGTTTAGTGCATAAATGCCTGGAGTAAAGGTAGAAAGGGCAAGCAGAACAATTGAGAGCACTGCTGCCTGGTGGATCTTCAGACTAATAATAGTACATTGTCTTAGTCCACTCCGAATGTTGATGTTCATGTCATCATAAGGTCTTAAAAGAGCTTTGTAGATAAGTGGACAAAGCATTAGCAGCAAAAAGATCTTGTGCCCCAAGTGGCTGAACCGCAGATGTAAAGAGTGACTTTCCAGCCCTGTTCTGTGTGAGTTATGCCTTTCTCCTTCCCTGCTCCACAGAGGAAATGAGTCTGCTTTCTGTTAAGAGGGAAAAGAGCTGCTTCAGCACGGGGCCAGGCCAAGATGCCAGCTGTTCCACAGGTGTATTCCTTACATCTGAAACATCAGTGTCTGCCGGGTGCCCCCGACCCTCCCTTTCTCTGGGATTTTCTGTCGGATCTGAAGTTGGAGGGGAGGGTTGCTTTTTCCCCTCTGAAGTTGAAATGGGGTTTTGTCTGATCATTCCATATGTTGCGTATTCTGGACCATCCCCATCACAGATGTTCTTCTCCGTGCATTAAAACTGGGTCTCAGCTCATTCAGCTTCAGCACTTGACTTCAAAAGGCAAACAAATCAAATCCTTTTCTTGAGGGTATAATGCATCATTTTCCCCTCCTTGACTGTGTATTATCTTCTTTCATATCTGATCACATCATCAAAATCTAACTTCCTGCATCTGCGTTGGCTAATTAGTGCTTTGGCTTTAAACCTCCTCCTATCAAAAATACACATTTTTCGAACTAGTCAGTATTTTTATTTATTTTATACGAAGTGTTCTGAGCATATTTAATGAGATGAGGAAGAGTGATGGTTTCTCTAAATTGGACACACTACAGAAGAGTGAAAAGATTATGGGATGCAGAAGCAAATAAACCAGTGTCTTGGGCAGTGGGGAGGAAAAAGGAGCTGTAGATCGCTCCCTCTCTGGCCAGAATACACTCGTATGTTACAGGCTGGTGTTTGGAGCAGTGGTTTAGACAATGTTGCTCTGGTGCCCGAATAACTCCTTTGGAATGACTAGTCTTGGTTATGAAGAAACCTGTATTGCACTGATACAAATTGGTAAGAGCTTTCCTATGAAAAAAGCGTTGCAAAGATGAGCAAAAGGAAGGCAAACACCTAGGAGGGGAAATCCATCTAAAGGAGATTTAGCATTTTAACAATACCAAGCAGAGTTTTCCATGCTCGTACTCTCCTTCACAGCATTATTGACACAATATTTTTAGGTAAATAGTGTGATATTACACCTAGGTTTGGAAGAGTTCGTTTACTTCACCAAAGAGAACCTCTTGGGGTTCTTTAGTCTACATAACTTGTGTGCTTTGTTTTCCTACCTTCAATAGCAAATATTCTGTCCACTAAGCACACGTAAACACACAACTTCACTCAGATTTTCATGTCTGAAAATCGACGCGAGCTGTAATTTTAAGCATACATGCTGTAAAATCCTATCTGATTACTGGATCTTAATAAAAAGCAAAACACCCTCTCTTTTTGATAGTGCATCTCAAAGAAGTACCTTTGCTTTGTATTTCTGAATGTGACTTTTCTGAGTATGTAAATATGGCACAGTAGAATAAACTTCTTCTAAACATCTTTCTGTAAAACAATATGCACACAATTATTTTATAGAGTGGAAAAGGCCAGGCAGAATCTGATGTTTATATTCTGCTTTCCTTTCCTGCTTGAGCAAATCATACTTGTTGCTCAGCTATAGAATTGCTTAATTTCCAGGATTTCTGTTAACAATTGTTTGTTCTGGATATAGGGATAGATCCTAATACTCCAGTGCCCAGGTCTCAGAAGGCTCTCACTGTACTCAAACCAGACAAATTAAATTTCTATAGTGACTCCTTGCTTTGTTGCACTCTCATGGAATTACTGCAGTCATTTTAACTGTGATTGTTCTGGATGTGGCTCTGAACTCACAGCTAATGGCAGAAGAAAAAAGATCAGAAGAGGTCAAGAGGAAACAAGTGTTAGGATTTGGGTTTTCAAAGCCATAGTGGAGTTAGGCTTTCTGGAAGTTAATGGGACTTGGCAGATGGCCCAAATTCAAAACCTTTATCTAAAGTGCCAGTGGCCTGTGTAATCCAAGACTGCCACTGGTTGAGCTGCAGCTATGCTGGAGTCACGGATAACAGTACGGAAAAGGGAATCTAGTGAAAACGAGGCCTTAGGGAGCAAGATCTGCAACTCCTCCCAGGCCCTTTTGTGACTTTTGGGACAACGAGAAACAGCACTGGCAGAGTTATGGCCACCAAGAAAAGAGATGGTACCTTTTGCTGGGATTCTCCGGGGCCACGAAGCTCCTCCTTACAGCTACCTGTGCAGATCCCAATCCAAACGGACGGAAAACTTCCCACCTGAGCCCAAGGGCTCCTGTGTCCTCCTCGCTGGCAGGCAAAAGCAGTAGCTCAAAGGAAAGGAGGGAATGGAGCCAAGTACTCGCTCAGGGCAACCCCGTCCTTGTCCCTGTCACCCTCCCAGGTGCCTCTGCACCGCGTGAGGCTCTGGATGTGGAATGCCAGCCAGGGGCTGATGAGGGTCATCTACAGCAAGGCTGCTGGGGTCAGAGAACCCCAATCACCCAAATCACAAACAGCTGCACCGGGGAGAAAAGGTGGGTTCCAGCTGTCGGCAATTCCCTTCTGAGCGGAATGGAGAGTCCAGTGTGCTGGAGGATTAGGCTTGCAGGTTCCAAGTGCAGGATTAAGCACAGGACACTCCTGTGTTTGTAACTGCTCGCAGGTGTTTTCTATTTACATCCAGGGCCTCCCTTCGGTTTTTCTGGTGTCGTGGGCATATGATGATAAGAACTGCTTGTGTCCCAACTGGGTCATGAGGCATCAGCATGCCTTTTAATCACACCACTGGTCTGCTCAACCATCCCACTGGCTTCATCCGTGGAAAGATTACCTTGGATTCAGTTCAGGCACGCCCCACCGGGCAACCAAGATGTCATTGCTTGGGTATCTGCTTCAAAATGCAGCCTTTCTTAAATAACACAGCTGAAAGATAAATGAATGGGAAATAATTCAGTGAGATTAAATGGACAGAACTTTGGACAACTGTCACAGCTTCCGCAATGCCTCTTATCTGAACAAGGAAGAATTGCTAAGTTCAGAAATGCCAGAATCATTAATCAGCCCTCTGATATTGAAGTGATGTGATATAATGTTCATAGCTTGTAGAATATAGGATTTTGTTTTGCCTGGGTCTGCCAATCTCTTTTATGTTTGGTTCAGCCTTGTTGCAAAATTCAGGGAATTAAAGTAACCGAATCCATTGATCTATGAACATGATTTCTGAAATACCACATAACACAACAGGAAAGGATATATCCGGTTGGAGTCATTTTTATGCAAATTGCATAGATAATTTATCCTTTGGCATTAGCTGAGCTGAGTGTGTATCTCTGCCCCAGAGGTCTGAAGCTGCCATAAGTTATGGGGCCCAACCTGCTGCCTAGGGGAAGCAATTAGAGATTGGAGGACTCCCAGCTGACTTTGTGGAAGGATATGTTCTTGCTCCTTACAAAATGGCAAATGCTCCCATGGCTTTGTTACTGTTGGATCACGCTAAATATTGTTGAATAAATTTGAGACCAATCCTGTGTTGCACATAATGACAGATTTCCACCAAGGAGTCAAAATTAGGAGAGGGGTCCCGGCTCACAATTAAGAAATATAGTCGGGAGGGATGCTGGAAAGGCTGGGAGAGGCGGATGCTGACACCTAGTGGCCTCAGGGCACAGGTGGCACTGGGCTCCGGCACCTGCACTGTCCTAGGGGAGTGCGGACAGGGGTGCACAATAAGCTTTGGTTTTGAAACTGCACTTTCTTTCAGTTTCCATTCCTTACTTGCAGAGGCTTTGTAGTGCTTAGTTTCACACTCATCCTCAATCTCCTGTTTCTCTTTGTAACTGAACAACGTGCAGTCTAAATTCTCTGCTAAAGAAAATGCTTTCATTTTCACATCAGTTTGGCATATTAATGTGCATGGTTATCTAACCTGAAAGCAGTAGAAAAGCCATTAAATGGTTATTAAATAGTTTCATGCAGATTCAGAATGGTGCTATATAGAAAGCGTTAAAAGCTTTCAGCCCTGACCAATTGTTGGATCATTGTGTTCCAAGATACCAAGGTAAAATCTTGAAATCCGGTTCAGAGAAGGAGGTTAAGAGTGCCCGTTGTCCAAAAGCAATGCTGGCAATATATGAATTTGGTGTTTTTTCAATCAATAGTACTAACACTTGCAAAGCAACTGGACAAGTGCATGCAGGAAACAATGACCAAGAACTGTTAAATTCAAGCACCTTTCCTGCTTGGATTCTGGAGTCAGAAAATTTTGGAATCTGGTGATGACTTCTGAGAAACATCACCATCACTTTGGCTATGGCAGGGTGCTGAGCTATTGTACCTTTGGTGTCACCTAATAAATCGTGCTTTGGGGTGAAGGGAATAATATTTTTGTTTCCTATGTTGTAGCATCCTTAACTAAGTATCCCAACTATCTTCTCCCATTGCTTTTAGTGAGCTGATTTGATTTGAATCACATTTTAGAGGTATACTTTGCAGCTCTATCTAATGAATAAAAATCTAAACATTGCCCCAGTATAGAGAAATGGAAAAGATTGTGCTACATTCTAAATGCCACATAAATCCATGTTTCCTGGCACCCATGGGCTGCTGATTTCAGAATTGTGTCTGATGTGATTAACCATTTTCTTCGTCTGTATTCTATCACTGGTGTTATGTCTGTTTAATTTCCTTCTTTGGAAAGAGATCAATGGAAAAAGGAAATACAGAGAATGTCAAGATGCCCCCTTTAGCATTTAATGCTGTTGTGTGCAGAATCTCAGCTAGCTAAAGCTGAAAAAATACTTGCTTTTGTCAAGATTAAATACTGCAACGTTTTAGACCCAAATGATGCCAAAAATCAGACACCTCAGCCTCTACCTCTGTTTTCATCCTATCATTTTTGCGAAGATTTTAGATCTGTTGCTGCACTATCAGAAGGGATGTCAGCCTCCTCTATTCCTTGATGTTTAAAGACCTTAATCTGCTCTGCTATGCACAGTTCCAGAGCAGTGGCACATCATCTTACAGCAGCCCTGTGTTTGCCAGCTTTTAGAAGTATTTGCTGTGTTGTCTTCAAGCAAAAAGAGTTACAATTTCTGTTGGTGTGATTACATATATTACTTTAGTTTTTCCAACTTGGATCCCAGCTGCAACTAAACTGCATTTTTATTTGAAACTGTTTTTAGTGAATAATCTAGACCCAGAAATCCAAAACACTCTGTGAAGTTGTATCGTTGGAATAGGATGGTCTTAAAATTTTGTGGTTTGAGATTTTTATTGTATTTTTTTTTCATCTTTACTTCTCTGTTGCTTGATATTATTTCGGTTTTGCTGTAATATTGAATCTAAATATTAAATCTGCCAAGTAAGATCTGCAATTGCATTACACAATTTTAGATACAGACTGTGATGAGATGTGAGAGCTCCCTCTCTAAGTGAAAAGAAAGTTGGTGTTACATACTTTTTTTTCCCCCTGTGGAGTCCAGTACAGTTCATATCCAGAGATCAGTTACCAGTCTGAGACCCTAATGGGAATCCAAAAAGGATAACAGTTTCTAGATCCCAGCTGAGACTATACACATACCTAAATCCAGTGATAAATGGAATAACCGGATGCTGAAATAAAAGAAGCGTGTTTTGACAATGACGGTGAAATGAGGCAGTGAGAGAAGCACGTAGAGTGTAGGCACTCCTGGGGCTGAAGAGCCACACC
This sequence comes from Sclerurus mexicanus, assembly GCA_013396755.1. Classification (NCBI taxonomy): domain Eukaryota; kingdom Metazoa; phylum Chordata; class Aves; order Passeriformes; family Furnariidae; genus Sclerurus; species Sclerurus mexicanus. Next base: position 126,122 of record VWZF01004706.1, on the reverse strand, counting down.
ATCTTTTTGCACTGATTGGTACCTAAATAGAGCTCCGTAACATCAGCGATGAAAGCAGGCACCCGAAATTGCTCCGGCTGCAGGCTGGGAGTTTCGCTGGAGCTGCTGCAGTGCATCCATCGGCCACGGGGCAGAGCCACACACAACGATTACACTCCGCGTGTGCGCTGGGACAGCTTCCCATGGGCTCCTTGATTGCTGTGCAACATTTGACAGCTTATGCAGTGTTTATTTGGCAAGGCACCTCTGAATTAGTTGTTACAGAATATGAAATGTCCTAGAAATATAATGTTCCTTTCCCTGCGGTCAGTTTAATGCATATATAGCGTTCCAGAGCAAGATTTCTGTGTGTTTTGACAACCTCTTAGGGTGACGTGGTGCCCTGAGAACATTCTCATGGAGAAGGTGAATAACCTGATTTTTCATGGTAGCTGTGCTCCTGTAACTGATTTGTGGTTGCACCCACAGTGCGACAGTCATGATAACTGAGAATTCTTTGTCACTCTGAAAAGGATGGCACGGGTCCTGACAACAGGTATGTGGCTGAATGACCTGAAGTAGTTGAGATGTTGTAGTGCTCCAGTTATTATTTCTTCTTATTTCAGTAGAGGAATGAAGGTTAACAAAAGTTCTGTTTTAGGACTGCGTGTGCTTACCCCAGCTTAGGTCAAGGTTATATCTAACAGGAACTACAATTTTTTCATGTGCCCACTTCTAGTTTTGGATGTTCTTCAGGATTTTTAAGTTGAAACAAACCAATAGATAACAGTGAATATACTATCCAGCATAAGCTTTTGATACTGAACCACCATTAATTTGTCCCGTGTCTGGCAGACTGTAAGGTTTGGCAGTTTCAGAGCACTGAAAGAGCAGTGCCATGAAACACACTGAGAAAACAGTGCTCAAATCCGCTATCAAGCAAATTGTGGGAAAAGGTGAGTTTTGCACATTTCGGTGCAACGCGCTGTAGTTTCTTCAGAGCAGCTTTTGGGATGGCAGAAAGGTTTCTCTGTTGTATGGGAGTGGGTGAGGAAACTGTAGGATTATCTTAAGGCAAGGGCAAAATGGTGCACCTAACTTCTAAAATACGAATGATGCAGAGATTCTCTGATGAGAGAACGGATGCAGTTTTACTCATGGCATCAGTGGTGTATGAGGAGCACAGTATGATGAGACTAACATAGCTCAGAGACCACAGGATCATCAAATACATGAAAGATTGGCAAAGAGAAAGGGATTAGGCTCTTCTTTTTATCCCCTACAGACAGGATGAGCAGCAACAGGCGTGGGTTGCAGCACAAAGCATCCAAGTCAGACATTAAGAAGCACTTTCTGATGGAAATAGAACGAAGCACTGGATTAGATTTCCTGCGGTGAAACTGCAGTGTCTCCAGTGTTGAAGGTCTTTAAGTGCAGGTAGATAAACGTTTGTCTGTCTGCAGTGGCCTAAGGAGAGCTGAGCTTGCAGCAGAGCCAAGGGCCTGGATGACCCCTGCGGTTTCTTCCAGCCAGACTATTTTATGGAGGGCTTTGTGCTCAGGTTCCAGATGGGCTTCACCTGATTAAGTGGAAATGACCCTTCCTCGCAACTTTGGTGTTCAGTTCCTTAAGAGTTTGTTCCTGTAATCACTTATGTATGCAAAGCAAGAAGTTCAAGGGCTTTTGTGGCTTCTCATCCCTCTCGCATTCCAAGCATTTGCTTGCCTTAAACTTGGTGGACTTTGTCCACATCCTTTCCCTGCTTTCCCCTTCCCAGCTCCTGTTAGTGCTAACGCTTTTCATTCACTCTATCTGGCACACACTAGTCCCTTTTATCAAAGGACTTTCACACCTGAGGCCTCCAGTCACATACTTGCAGTAAAATAACAGCTTAAAAGCAAATCCTTTTAAATCCTGAGGCCAAACACCGTAACAAACATATCTTCTCAAGGGATCAGTTTCCAAATGTGCTTTTGAACCTAAGTCCCAGCAGGCATTTGGCTTTAAGTGTGTGATAGGGCTTTATTTATTTATTTATCCTAGAGCCACCCCCCCTTTTATTGTTCCCATCTCAAGATGTGCTATTTAAACCTGTACCTCTGGTGAATTGTCCCATTGAAGTGCAGATGAGCAGAGTGCTGCTGGGCGGTGAAACATTGCAGGACAAAAAGACGTATCAAAATAAAATCTTATGAGAAAGTGTCGGTTACAGGGAAAATGTACATCTTGGGTTTCGGGAGGGAGAAGATAAATCGTGGTTTCAAATCAGCGTTTCTTTGAAAACCTGCTGTGTATGGGGCAAGGCACTCAGGCTGTGGCAGTTTGAAGGAGATTTTAAAAATGGGAGTGATCTTTGTGAAATGCTGTGCAAGATGTGCCATCATCTACCTAAAGGTGCACGACAGGTCTCACACAACGAGGCTACACCTGAGATATTTATAAATAGTAGTGCCTGGATTCTGCAAGTCAGTTTGCAAACTGGTGCCTGCAGAACATCCTACTTGCCTTAGGAGACAGCATACCTCGTTGTGTGTAAAATTATTCCTTGAACTTGCAGATTAGCATTAGCACTCTCCAGGGCCTGTTCAGACACGCAGTTCTGCAGTTTGCAATTAGGTGGTGACTTCTGTATTTTTAGTGGGTATTATTGCCGGGGACGTTTAGCCCTGTGTGAGCTCAGTGGGTTGTTTATATAATATCACACTTGTTTCGCTCCGTGCTGAGTATTGCCAAGCTGTAAAACAAGATCAGCCCCACTCCAGGAGCACAGTTCCCCGAGGACAGGGCTACATACTAGATAGGGCTTGATTTTAATCTTTCCCTTGTCAGCTCTATCTGCTGACAGCTCATTTTCAGGTGACTACCTACTATAATACCATCACTCACAGTCCCTTCCTTGCTCTCAATTAAGCACAGTCACGTTAGGCTGTTATTCTTGTTTGAGGAAAGATATCGAGTAATCATAATGGGAAGCCTTAAATTAAAAAATGGTGCACAGCTTCTTCTTTTTTTTGGATGTCTTTTAATACCTTGTAAATCAGAGCCACTCCAGAACTTCAGTATCTGCTTACATTCTCCTATTCTAGTAAATCTATCTTTTCATTCCTTCTTATTCTCTCTCACTTTTAAAAGAGGGTTTGTTTTTTCATGCTGTGGGACTTAAAGTACTAAGCAATCTCAGTTCTCCCCCTTTCCCTGAAAATTCCTTTATTCTCATTTTACTGAGAAGAGAAAGGGGGATTGTCAGCAGAGACAAAAGTTAGAAAATCCAGTTCTGTAATTCTATGTAAATCTATCCCTCCAAATACCACTTTTCCATTCGCCTTAAACACCCTTTGACACTTTCCAGACCCCTGACATAATTTTGTTACTCTGTGTCCTGTTCCCCAGCTTGATAGAGGTGTCAGGTGAAAATCTGGGACTTATCTTCAGTACACTGGAACCCTTAAGGTTTGTTTCTAATTCAGCTCTTATTCACACATGCAAATATCCAGCTCCGTTTGTCTGATGCTTTAAATTCAAGCTAGTTAGTCTGCTGAAGAGAGAAGTTGAAGCTTTGATTTCAACTGATGCTTGATGTAATTGGCTCTCAGCAATTCAAGTTACCCAGCTTATAAAATGTTAATTTTGCTTCTCCTTGCAGACCAATACTTTTCAGTTTATTCTCACCCAAGATACAATAGTCTGAAATATGTTATTTCAAGAAAGTAGCTCGCATTAGCTGTTACAGGGAATAAAAGGGCAGTAATGCATCAAGACACTGAACTGAACAACAGCAGGCAGTTCTAAAGCTAAACATGACTTCTGTTAAAATGACTTAGAAGTACAAAGCCCTACAGAAGTATTATGAACTTTCTTAACAAAAGAAGGAAAACAAAAACAAATGCTTGAAGCTGAATATGCCACAAATAACATGATGAGCCAGAGCCCTGTCTAAATTTTCGCCATGTCGTAGGTTTCCTAAATGAAGCATGTAAATAATAATAATAAAAAAGTGCAGAAGTGATTATTTATTCCAAATCTTTTGCACCAAAAGAGGATGACTGTAGTTCAATCCTTTCTTCTTAAGAATCAGAACCCCAAAGGCAATCTAATGTAGCCTAAAGCAACAGATTCATAATTATATTAATAGCCATATGCTCCATTTCAGCTTAGTACCCCCCGGCAATGTGGTAATCCTCCCCGATTCTGAAAGTTACATATAAGTCCGTAGATATGAAAACTAAAATAAATTGAATCTGTAACAGAATAGAACAGATTGTAACTAAGTTGAAAGCACATCCTTTGGGCACAATCAGCAGAGGGGATATCTGTGGGATATTGAAATGTAAATTAGCTGTAACACATGAAGTCTATTGTGGTCATTAATTTGTTTGATAGAGTTTAGATATATGTGTTAGTTTACATCATTTCCTCCCTGTTTCGTCCCCTCAAACTAGTCTGCATTTGGTAAAACCGAGAGTGACTGCAGTTTTAGGTAGCCCCACACTCATTACAATCCACAGTGGATCCTTTCCCCGTAAGAGCACGGGTCTAGACATAAGTGAAAGCCTTTGACCTCTTCTACACTGCAATTCAGATCACAGTGCCAGTACAGGTTGTGTCCAGATCTTGCTTTGTACTATCCTAATAAACACAACCAACTGTGTCATGGGAAATATGCTACTGTGCTGTCTTGTGTCAAAGATGTCATAAACACATGGGATTTCTCCTCTTTTGGTCTGTTCATTTTTATTCTTTTGGTCTTGTCAGGCAGCATGAGCATGTCCCCAGAGAAGATATCTTCCCAGTGTCTCTTTCAAGTAGAACAGTTCCATTATTCCCTTTCTGCAGATTAAGATTTTTTTTGAAGCTGTAACTAAGAAGGGTAAATTTTGAGACAAGTTAAATGCCTGACTCGCTGAACTCCGGAAGAATAAAGCCTTCTATCTGCTACTGTCTATCTTCCTCTGAAAAACATTAATCCTCAAAAAGACTGTGAAAATGTAAATAAATAAAATCACTGTGCACGTCGTACAGCCAGCTGAAAAGGGGTTACACATTCAAAGCTTTGTATTTCCAAAACTGCCAAAACCCCCTTTGGATTCTTGTAGAGGAAGATGCTCTGGAAAAGTACATATACTTTTCAGGTCTTTAAACATTCCTGATATTATCAAACTTGCTACACATTTGCAGGCCAATTCTGCAACATATAGATATTTCTCTGCTCATTCCAGTGGCCATCTGTAAATTTGAGATGTTTGACAAGCTTATAGCTTGCCAGTGAAAATAGTGTTAAGGTAAATTATCAGCAAACTTGTAGTTTATCAGGAAAAGTGATGGGATTGACAAGCGTGAGCACAGGTACTTGAATATTCTCTATCTTTGTCCCTGGATGTTTTAATTTTCCTTATATTCTCAGTCTTCCAGCTGTCTGCACATAGAAAAGCTGTAAAATTAAAAATTAGCGTTCCACCATAAGTAGGATTTTTAAAAATGCCCGAGATATTTTTGGGGGGAGGCATAGGAATGTACGTCAGATGTGTTCACACCACCCGTGAGCGCCTGCTGGGAGTGACCTCAGGTGAGCGTCACCCTCAGTCACCTTCCGCTGAATGAAGAACGCCGGGCAGGTTAAACACGCGTCGCTGTTTATTGCGGTGTGCTGGTGGCCACAGAGGGGCAGTGCGAGCAGCCTGACATTCCCTAAAGCTGAAGCCTGTCTCCCGTGGTCCGTACGGACACATCGATGAGTTTTACAAGATTAATTTAAAAAGAAATACAAGAAGAGGCATCTTTTGCCTTCCTTAAATGTCTTACCGTCCAAAGGAGCTAAATAGATCTCAGAGAATTCCATCTAACAACACTCGAGCATTCAAATGCCATTGCAGTTTGAGATATAAATGCCAAACCGACTTCCATGAAGTAAAAATGTACAGTATAAATTAAAAAATGAAAGCTCGATCTCCTACCAGTGAATTTGCAAATACTCTACTCTCATGTGGGGTGTTAGGGCCATGATTTCAGATAAAGCTGATGTAAATGAGATATCTAATAATCCAGCCAAACATGCCCTTAATCCATATTTCGTGTTGATAGAGTGGTTCACAGATTAGGAGCTCATCTTATCGTTTTAGAAACTAATAGCATGATGCTTTTAAGAAGACGAGTTCTTATCATGCTCAGATGGCTTTCTCATGGCTGTATTGCCCCTTCTGCCCCAAACTATTGAGTTTAATGTCATTGTATTTATAATGTTCCCTGCCCTTATCCCGCATTCCTTTTCCTGCTGTCCTTTCTTTGATGTAGCATATGCCAAATGTTCATTCAGTGGTGATTATTTTAGATCAAGGCTTATTTCCCATTGGCCTTGTTAAAAAAAGATAGCGGAATCCTTTTTGGGTTGGTTCCACCACAAAAGTAGCTGCAAAGAAGCAGAAAGAGACAGGTTCTGCAAATCACAGGCCTTTTTTTTGTTCACCTGTGCTTATCAATGAGTTTAAGGACAAAGGCAGAAAGACAAATAGAGAAGAGAAGTTTATGGGTGAGTTTGAGTTGAAGTTGGGTTTTTTCAAACAAGATTGACTAAGTTAATTGGAACAGTTAAGTGGAAATAGTTGAATAGTTAAGTGGAAATGTCAGCAGGCATTCATGAGAGCCCAGAAACTTCATCTGGTTTGACTTTATTAGACAGATTTTTAAAGTTTCTTTCAGGAACTTTCACCTCTCTCTTTGCTCCACATTGACTAACTTACTTTTTTTCTTTTAAATTGTCTAGCTGATTATCGTAATTGGGTTAAACCTGTTTTAGCAGCTTTGTTGTCAGAACTGATGAAAGGACCATGAGCCCGTGTATTTTCTAGTCAGCAGATCCAATAACAGATACTGGTCCCTGCAAGCCCCGTGTTCAGTGCTGGTTTGTGGTGATTACAGTTTGGGCAGAATCGTGAACGAGTCAACAAAACCCTGCCTGTGAGAAAGCAGTGATACATAACTGCCTATTTAGAAGTATCCATTTATGTTACCTTTTTTAGCACGGCACATTTTAATGCTTGTTTATATGTTAATATTACAAAGAATATCACCCCTTCTCTTGTTGGCCCTGCCTTTCAACCAGAAAATCTTGTAGTGTAGCACAGCCTGAGTCTGGAACCAGGGAGAGTCCACGCTGCCACTAACCCTCTAGGGAAAAGGGCACGCAGGGAATCCAGGGAACTGGATCCTGCGTTGGTGTTAGAATGAAAAAAAGGCAAGCAATACAGAACATGAGGAGGAGAGCTGGAGTTATTGTGGTTGGGGCATATGAAACCATTTTTAATAAGAATATCCTCCCACATCCCTCCAGCAACTGTGCTTCACTGAGTACTAATGATATGCAATAACAGTTTCAGCCAGGCACAAACAAGTATTCTCTCCTTATAAAACAGAAGTAATGCCTTTCCTATATTTAGGAATTATATCCTATTATACCAAACAGGGTGCAATCACCCTACTTACCCGTAAAAAGAAAATTTTCCATTTAAATGATAAATCTTTTAGAAACCCAGGAACAATTGAAAACAGGAAATCATTCCAGACTCAGTAGTACAATGTAGCAGAACGTCAATTATGGCTCTGATTTGCTGTATTGAAGTCACTGAGCTGTATCTAGTTACCACTGACAGGAGTGTAGTTAAAAAATGGCCATGGATTAAATGCGGCCTCAATGGCACTGGCTCAATGATTACTGTCAATTTACAGTGTTGATATTAATTGCAGCTCCTCAGGTAGGGATCAGGAGACAGTGCTGATTGGACACCTTGGAATATATGGGGGCTTTTTAAAGTACAGTTTCGGAGTTTAATTTGATACAAAATCAACCGAAAGAGAAATGAGATTCTTTAAAAAATAATGAAAAAGAAAAACAAACCACACTGCAATGGCATGTGAGAGAAGAAACTACAGAACTAGAGTGCACAGCGAGCCTGCAGGAAAGGAAGATCACTTCCCTCTGGCTGCTGAATGGCATTAAGGTGTCACAATGCCTGTGGTAAGCTGCACAGAGCCAGGGAAGGGAGCGAGAAGCTTTGCCGCCTTTTGATTTCTCCATTTGTTATATATCACCCATTTATGTTAGTCCTGGGTTGCTTTGATTGGAATCAGAAGCTGCCTTGTGAATAGTGTAGGTACATGTTTGGCTTTTCTTCACACAGCCAGCAGTATCTCCATTCCTCGAGAAATCCTCTAATTCAGAGAAATCTTACAGTGACATCTAGACTTGGTAGCAAACACTTCACATCCTTTGAGTTTTTTTACCTTCAGTATCTAAAATAAATCTAATTTTAAAAACCTACATTTCTTTTCAGACACAGTTTCTTTGTACAAAACCTCTGTATGTGGAAAGCAAAGGTTAGGCTTATTGCACCCACTTCACACCTGTTTGATTTACTGAGCATTCCTTAGTGCTTTACAGAGCCAAATAAAGGGCTAAATTATTGCAGCTCCATTGTGGAAGGGCAAGAGACACACACACACAAAAATATCTATGAAGAGAATCAGGACAACTAAATTCCTGACCTCAACTTTACTGCTTTCTCGACTTTTTACTTCAAGTACATCATCCTTGTTGTATTTCTTATTCTCTCTAAAATGGCATGCCAGAAGCGTTTATGCAGGGTAAGTAATCCTTGCTTTTACATTTCCTAGAACAACAACATAGAAGCAGAAAGTCAGCTAAGAGAGTAACATTGCTCGATTGGCTGCATTTTAAGCCCACTTTGTGCTGGAGCATAGAATAAATGAAAAGAATACCCTGAGAAAGAGAATGTTACTGCCTTGTCAGAGGGAAAGGGTATTTATGGAGTGAATTGGGAAGCCGATATTGCTGCAAATTTGTGGTGAAATGTAGGATTTCTGTTTTAATTATTAGCAGTCCTCAAGGATAGTTAAGGAAAAGCAAAGATGGAATTTTAATTGGTTCTGTTATCAGGTCACACAGGTGGCTGCCTGACCTGTTTCTGCACAGCTGTCCCCTCTGCCAGAGACCCCTGGGACCGTCGAATTTTAACGCTGATGAGGCTGCTCTTTCTCTCTTCTTTGGCCCAGTATTTCCAACATTTTGTTGTCTGATGTCTCTTTATTAAAGATAGCTTAAGAAGTCCTGATATTATCAGGCTGGGAAATGTTTTCACATCATCTTGGCTTTAGCTGGGATACAACCATTTTGCAGGCTTTCTTTGGAAATCCAGACAAGAGCCCAGCATGAAATTCACTATTTAATTGCTCTGTTCTTGGGGTAGCATTCCTGCTTTTCCCCAGCTCCATGTTAACGTGACTAGTGTAGATCTAAATGTTTCCCTCCATGAATCAGAATGAAAATTTGACATCTTAAACTTCTTCAGAATGGTAATTGAAAGCACTGAAAGAAATTCAGAGAAGAAAATGTCCACATGACTTCAACTACCACTTAAGGGTTATAGTTACATCCAAGCAGGCCTTAATGAAATCAGTGGAGGTTCCTTGGAGCATTATTTGGAGTACAATGCCACCGTATTTGGACATGGTTAGAAGTCCACACATGGAGGTTACAACTTCAACGCAGGTCAAATTGATTTTGCCAATCTGGTGATGACCCTGAACAGCTTTTGTGTGTCATGTTAAATAACCCTGCCAGCTTGGGAGAGGGTTTTTTGCTGCTGCTGCTCCTCTAGAAACAAGGACTCAGTGTGTACTGTTGAGTAACAAAAAAACCTTCTTCAGGTTCCATCTCTGAGGCTCTGTGTGTGCGTGACAAACAGGCACAAAAAGGGGCCGAACTACCTCTTCCTGCTGCAGCATTGGATGTGGCTGCAGGAGTCTCTCCGAAGTACAGCCAGAGCCTACAGGAGGTCACAAACAGTGGCTGCATGGAGGGAGCTTCTAGAATGTTTGCTGAGTTGGCAGCTTAAATTTTGTACCTGAACTGAGTTTCAGATGAATTCTGAGAAGGAAATGCGATTGGTAGGACACGCCTGTGATCGGCTGCTGGAGGATCTCTGAATCAGCTTTCTCCCCTTTTGGAGTACCTGTTCCTTTATTTACACCAACTGTATTTGTGCACCCAGCCACCCAGTGATCAGGAATAAAGGAAACATGTCTCAGTGTATCCAAATTCTGCTGTTATTATGAAGCCCAGTACAAAATAAACTATTGAAGTTGTCAATGAACCATAGACAGTCTCAGTTCCAAAGCAGTTACTGCTTTCCCATAGATGCCCAGTTAACCCATTGCTTGAGGAGACCAGCTCTTACACACTAGATTCTGTAGCCACGTATACAAAGAAAAACTTGAAGTTCCTACCCCAGAAATGTATGGCTTCTGTATTGTTTCATGTTTACTAATATATGTGGGAAATATTCAAGGCTGGGGTTCAAAGTCTCTCTATTAAAAGAGATTGAGCATCCAGATCTCCTAGTCTGCTCTGAAAAGTGTTTTCAATATTGCTGTGACACACCCCATAAGATCATGCTTTCCTCATTTCTTTAAGTAAGCAATTTATTTCAATAGCAACAAGTCAGAATAGATAAACAATGATAGAATTCTTTATGCTCTTAAAAATTGCATAACATGTAATAAACACTTACTGTCCTGAGCTGTCACGAGATGCTCATTTGTGATATTTTTTAGAAGCCCATGCATCGCTATTTCCAGTCTGTTGTGATCTGAAACCCAGACAGTGCTCAAAGCACAGCCCTGAGCAAGAACTGCACAAAGTACACCCCGCTCCCTCAGAAGGGTCCATGAGTCAAACACATCCCTCTGAGTCACAACTCCCTCCCAGCTTTGCTTCTGCTCTTGGGACAGGGCAATTTTCCTGCTGCTCTGTGCTAGTGGCACATTAGGACACATAACACACAAATGCTGACCTGCACTGGCCAGTGAGAAACAGAGGAACAGTGGAGGAAAAGTGAAATAAATAAAAAAGGCAAGACTTTCTTTGTCCCCTCCCAGCTGACTTATTGTGTCCCCGCAATATAGGTCCACACTATAGGATCCTGTGTGAAGGATCCTGTATATATGCCCAGCCTCTTTGTCTTGAGGTAGTCTGGGTTTTGAGGGATTTACGTGTATAAAGAAGCATATTCTGTACTCCTTTTCTGTGTCATTTTCCATACATGAGTCTCTTAGTGGAATTAATATCTCTTGGATGACTCCCATTGATTGACGGAAGTTTGAAGAACAGAGGGGTACATGAAATGAGCTTTTGCTGCTTATCAAACTAACAGGAATTTTGTGCACCTGTGGCATTTAAGAGGTGCAGGGCTGTTGTCATGAACTTGTATGTTATGCAATACCTAAACTCGGAGCAGCAATAGGAAGTGCAAAATGCCAGTTTATGCATTGGGGTTTTTTAATTGACACAGTTCTATACCAACAGGCATTTACCAAGATTGTTGCAAAGTTGCCCATTTTGAGAACAGCATCTCTAAAAAAAGCTGGGAGATAAAGCCCAAATTCCAGGCCACTTCAGGTCACAATAGATCTTCAATTCAGTACGCTCCAGGGCTTGTATTGATATTTTCATAATGACAAATCAAAACAACATAAGAGAAAAACACCTCCTATTTTACGTCTGAGTAAATTTTCCTGGAAAATTACTCAAGGTTAGAGTCCCAGTTATAAAAGTGCTAAATTTTCAAAGCAATAACTTGAGTTATTCTTGTTGCCCTTCCCCCATTGCTCCTTCTTCAGGAGCAACAGTCTTCCAGCTGCCTGATATTGTGTAAAAAGCCTGGGTCATGTAGATGTCACTTCTTTGCTGTGTTCCTCAGCTTCTTTGCACGCTCCTTGAGGTTGCTAGGGTTTGGCATTTGGATCTCACCGATGTGCTAATTACAGAGGAATTTGAGTATCTCCAGCAGTCAGCTTTCTGAGGGATTTCATTGTTGCAGCTGTGATGTGTAATCATTTTAAGACCTACCTCAGAAAATCCAGGCAAAGCCCATCTTTTTCTGTCTGTCTGCTAGATGGAATAACCTGAAATGTGCCCTTTTTAAAAAACTACTAACGGACAGTGGAAAACTCCCCACTGGAAAATGGTGCAATCTTGAAAGTTAGGCTTTCACATGAAATACTTGTCAGTCTGAAATACTATACACATCCTAATGGGTGACATCAAAACTGAGTCCCATGTCCACCTTTCATAGTTTTAGAAAGGAATAAAAGTATATTCTTAGGATTTTTTTCCACTTTCTCAAATATGTTGGGTTTTTGAAAACTGTGCATGGGTTTACGGATTCATTAATAGACTTCAGCTCCATAAACCCTTCTATGTGTGCTTCATTTAAGTGGCAAGAGTCATCTCTTGGTTTCAAGGTGATTACCCCCGTCAGTACGATCCAATACACGTCATGTGCACAAATCTAAAACAGTTTTCTAACTTGTTTATTGAATATATGAGAGACTGGAGTTTTCAAGAGAGGCTTTTAAGAAAGCTTCCACAACTCAGGTTCCAATCTTTGCAAAACCTCTCCTTAAATTCCAGCTAATCTATTCTCCACCATATCCAAATACCAGCTGCAGTGGTTTCAGGATCAGCCTCTTGTGAGCAGGAGATGTTGCTGTCCCATAGACACTGTTAGCAGTAGACTGTTCATGAATGTACATGTTGGGAGATTAAATTTTCCTGGCAAGCAAGGTAGCCCAGGGGTTACAAACATCAGAACATCTGCATGCTGATGTCCTTCAAGTTTTAGCATGCTGTCTTCAGGATTATGCTACAGATTAAAGAGTTTTATTTTACCATCAAAGTTCTATAACTAGAATGTCTTGGAGTAGGAAACATGATCTGTTTTGCTGACTGCTCTAGGGGGTTTCTTCGTCTTTTCAGGAGTTTGAAAACTAATGTTCTTTGACATTCACGTTAAATTGACACTTGATATCCAGTAAATCAAAATAAAAATATAGATTTGATCTGTGGAAATCAAGATTAGTTTAATGTTTACTATTCTAATGCAAATTAGATTTCTCTTCCTGTCTACAGAGGGTCAGTTTTGGAGGTATTACTAAGGTGTGTGCTGATATCCTACAAACTGGAACAAGATTTTTGGCTAACAAGACACTGTTTATTTGATGCCTGTCAGTTCATACATATAGCAAACCTTCTGTGCATTATTAGTTTAATTTGCCTTCTGTTTCACACATGAAACTTCAAGATTTATTTATTTATGATGAAGCTTTTCCCTGTAGTGAGAAAAACACAATGTTTGTTGATATATCTGATATACCTTGCTTTAGTTAATGATTTCATAACTTTTTAAATTTTCAGCATTGCCATAAGCAAAATTTTAAGTGGTACGAAATATATATGTTTTTTAATAAGCTGAAGTATAGACTGTGAATTGAAAAAGTGTCAGAAATTCCCATGAGCAAACTGTTGTGCCTCTTCTCTCCGTCTTCAAATGCCACTCATCCATACTCCCTCCCTTCAGTCCTGCAGCCTGACTGTCCAGCGTGCAGGTAAGGGGGACCACAGGGACTGAGCTGCTCAGACCAGCTCTGAACAAACCCTGACCCAGAAGGGCCTGTTAGCTCAGCCTCTGTGCTAATGCAGACACCCTGACTCTGCTGCCAGCTCAGATCTCTGGTCACGGCAGGCTGTGCCCAAGCTCATAAACCTATTCTGGTATTATTTAGGTGTGCCTGTGCCACGCATCTGGAAGCAGAAGCTTTGGGAAGCTCACTGTAGATAAATCTGAGCTGTCTTTGTGCCTTGGCGTGGCTCTGTGCCCAAGATTGGAACCTTTCCTGGAAACAGCCATACTAGGGAGCTGTGGGCAGCACAGGCTGCACTCCGGAGAACTCACTGGCTCTGGAGCGGGATTGGACTCTTATTTCCAGTACCTGGAGTATCATAACCACTCATTGCTCTCAATAAGGACAGCAAATTTTACTCGCAGACTCCTCTGAAGTGAGACTTACTGTATATTCTGGCAGTGCATAATAATGTAGTAATACAACAGGTCCCAAATATGCAACGGGCCACTGTGCTATTGTAAAGCAGCTGGTATTTTAGAAAGATGTTTTTCATATATTTGCACTACAATTAAAATGATGAAAATAATTCTAAGAGCAGAATTCCTTGAGGGTAAACAAGTAAAGTAGAATTTGCCTTGTTAATAAGGAGTTAAAAAACCCCAAAAAACCCAAGCAAACTCAAATCAAAAGCATAAATGCAGAAAACATAGGGGAAAAAAAACCCAAAACAAAAAAACAACAAACCCAAAAGCAAGAAGAGTAAGAAGAAAATACTGTGAGCTAAAAACTTCACCATCTTGTTCTGCTATGAAAAAGTCTGCTTGGAAATACATTTGTTTAAGACCAACCATGTGAATATCACATTTGTGATAAACAGAGATATGCGAGTTTGCACACGACGTTTTGACATATTGCTGTTTTCTGTGCTGGCACCAAAAAGACCATTTGCTGATCCAGATCTTAGACTATTTTAGAAAATGTGCAATTAAAAAGGGTGTGTGATGGGGGGGAGGAGGTAGAATTGCTGGAGTAGAATCACTCTTATTCAGGTTGCTAACCTACTTTTGAAAGGTGGAGTAAATTACTGCTGTACCGTGGCCATCAGCTCATTAATGAAACTGGAAGAAAGAACTATAGAGACTTGAAAAAAGATAACCTGGTAGAGTTCCTTCCCTGTTAGCAGGAACCGAGAAGGAACAACTCTTTACAGTGTAGAAGGAGTAAATGTGAGCCCTGTGATATATATGAGATACATCAGTCCCCAGTGAAGGCTGCTGGAATCACACAGCATTGGCACCACCTGGTTTGGCCTATACACACTGTGATGTGCAGTTCTTGCTGTAAGTTGTGCCCCTGCACACAGACCACAGTCCCGCTTAAATATCACTGTTTAGAATAACCCCACTTAAAACCAGTCCCTTGTCACTCCATATTTCATTCATCAACTACACGTTCTGTTGGTAAAATTCTATAGGGAACAAGCTAACACCAGAAAGACACACAAAATGATGTATGAGTCCTTCCTCTGATTTATTTTGAACTGAAGCCAAAAGCAGAGGTTTGATTCCGTGTGCTGATACCGGGTGGGTGTGTAGTATCTTCAGGCAGGTCGAGTGACATTCGTACAGGCTGCGAGTACAAACGGGGTGTCTGGGGCCAGCAAAGCCACGGATGCAATAGTCAGGCATGTGGTGACACGCAGGATGCTCGACCTGATGAGCAAAGGGAGAGGGCTTTTTGGAGCAAAACCAACACCCTGGGGACACCCAGGAGGGAGGGAACCTCTAACAGAGTGGGGACACAGTGGGTTCATCAATGCACAGCATTTCACCCACAGAGTAAGGGTAAATTAAAGCGTGGACACTCAGTTTATGTTCAGTGATGTACAGGTACAATTTATTGGTTTATTTTTAAGTCATTGTAATACAAGTTATTTTCTGTTCCCAAGGGTCTCTAGATTTTAGAAAAGCATCCAAGAAGGTGCTAACTTTCGTTTATCTCTCAGAGGATTTTGTGTGCCCATACAGTTGCTGGATACTTTAATGTAACTGATAGAGCTGGGCTAATTTGGAAAAGTTTTGGTATCGCTGCCAACCCAGAAATGGTAATTTCTTGACTGTGAAGCAGTTTCAATGCTACAAATGCTCCATTCTAACACAGTGGAATATCCAATTTCCTTTCTTATTGGTGGTTGTCAGAGGAGATACAATCTTTGCTAAGAATGTGTGGGTTTACCTGTGGGGTCTCTGCGACTGCCTTTTGCTGCTGAAATGGAAATAACCATTAAGACAGAACATCTATTTATAAGACCTGGGGAAACACCTCCTTTTACTATTCAAAGCTTGCTTCAAATAGAGGCTCTTGTAATAAAACTATGTAACTGTTCCCCATTGATAAAGCAGCAAGAACTCCGGCCACCAGTCCTTCTTTGACTTTTATAACAGCGTTTCCATTTAGTTAAGTGCTGCTTTATTCTTTGTAAGCACATAGTTTATCCATTTAACAAGGACTTGGTTCACCTTAAGTCTGGAGAGGTTCAAATTCATCCAGGGTCTAAAACTCGGAGAATTTAAACCAAACAGCATAGGAGGAAATCCAAGGTCACAGAACAAGATGTAGGAACCTTTTGCGCTACAAAATCCATAGCATGGAACAGCGGGATTTATCAGGGTGGTAATGGGACAGCTACAAGAGCAGCTCCTGCTGAACAGCATTAATGGAGAGAATCCAATGTGCAGCAGCTACTGTTAATTTTCTATTACTTCAGTGAAAGTATTTTAGTATCTTTTAACTTCTTACACTTTCCTCTGACTGTGCCTTAAGGACGATAAAGGCATACAAATGTTTCTTGTGTTTGCAGAAAAACAAAATGCACAGTCAGAGAGACACCATTTTTTTTTTTTTGTATTTTGTGTTTGTGTTCTGATAGGCTTTATTTTCTAAAATGCAGCTTCCCAGGCATTGTTTTCTTTAAACCCTCAATTGTGGATGGGCAATTTTGGGGGTTATCGCCTTTCCTTTTCTTGCTATCCTCTAAGTGGGACTTTCTTTGCTGTGGGCAGTGCAATAACTCGGCTCTGCTCTACTTGTCGTGTCCCATTTGCTGCCACCCAAATCAAAAGCGAGTGGCTTGGCACATCTCAGAGACAGCTTTTTTAGAGAAACAACCTTCCAAGGACATAACTAGACACTGTGCCATTCCCAGGAACCAGGCTGCGTTTCTAAGCCCATTTGCTTTACTTTATGTGCTGCTTCCTGTTCTTTTCACATTCTCCTCTCTTTTGTCTTTTAAGCCTGAACTGCAGAGATTCTCAGGGCCAGATTAGAACTTTCCTTCCAGGTGAGATCAAAGAGGGTCTGTTAGAGGCCTGGTTGTCTCTTTTTTCAGTTAAAAAAAAAATAAAAAAGCAAACTTTCCAACATCTGCTAGAGCAGCACAGATGTATATACATTGTAGTATGTTAGAGGATTTAAGGTAACCTTCTGAAGCTGTTTTCAATGCCCTTCCCTGCCCCTGATAATTTATTTTAAAGGATCTAAATGCTGAATCTGAGTTTGTGGGTTACGACAATATGACATAATAAATATATTGTGACAATTATGAATCAATGAGGTAGGCTCTTGAATTCCTTGTTTCCTGCTGCCGTGTTCCTGTGGAGATACTGGAGTGTATGAGCAAACTGAGATCTGATTCATTGTAAAAGAGCCACTGCAATGTAACTTCTAAAAACTGTTCACTGATTATGGAAATTCCACTGTTAAATTCAGAGTAATACCTCCAGATCTCATACTGTTATCCAGGGGAAAACACCGCTTTATAACTGCTTGCCTGAAAGCGTTATCCCATTTTCCTCTTTCCATCACTTTATAGTTCAAAATTTAAAGATTTTCAGTGTCAGGGTCAGCTCTTTTAGGAGTTGGTAATGGATGTCGGATCTGCTCATTATCAGAACCTCCACACAAAATTGATCCGTTTCTCCTATTTAGTATTTCTCACCTTTTCCCGCTGCCATTTTCCTTTTTGGTTTGGGGTTTTTTTTTTCTTTTCTTTCCTCTCAGCATTCTGGATTTGTATGATTTATTTTGGTTCTATGGAGGATCATTTCCTCCTCAGCAAGCAGCTCTGACCCACCGCTGCACACCAATGTGACTGAGTCAGTGGTTTCTGGTGTAATCAGACCCAGGCAGTTGTTTGTGCTGAAACAGGTTTGTGGCACTAAAGACACGGATTATGACAACTGTGCCAGCAGTTAAAAGGAGGGGAAAATATGGTCACTGCATATGGAGATGATTGCAGAGCCTGTGGATTGTTTTTGTACAGGAAAGAGGGATGGGAGATGGCAGAACTCTGACCTTATTGTCAGTGTAAGAACTTAGCAGGAAACAAGGCATGGAGACTGAGTGGAGATTAAGGAAACCTTCAGGACAGAGATTGGAGAAGCAAAGAAAAAAATGTAGTAAGAGATGTAACTTTGCCTTCACCTACACAGAGTCTTGAGCCAGCGTTTGATTTTAGTGCAGACGAAAATGCAATTGAATGAAAGGATTGGAGAAGGTGGGAAAAGACACAGTTGGAACAGTAGGAGCTTAAGAAAGCAAGAAAGCCTCCAGGTGGTTTGAGTTGAGGAGGGCAGAGGAGGTGGCTGAGGTACTATATTTATTCCTTCCCTGTCATTAGAGGTCACATGTGCCTGCGTGTAATGTAATTTCTCTTCAGGCTTTTTCAAACCGTCATCCTTGCCTAGTGGCATTTGTGCAACTTCCACATAAGATCAATAACAAAACCAAGTTCCTGCTGGACTTCATAAAATCTCAGGAATGTCTCCTTTGGAAGGGTCAAAAGTCTGCTGGGAAAGACAGGATAGGAGTTTGGTTTGGTTTTTTTTTTTTGTTCTGTTACTCTGTAGGAGTGCAGCAGCATGAGGGGTGTTAGTATGTATGCCATTTTTCTCATAAATTGGTAATTTTTATAAGCATGTGCTTGGTTGTCCACTTCCAGAAGGGCAGAGCATTGACAGAGTCAGAAAAACTCCAGGGAAATTCTAATTCTGGAGTAGCTTGTTCTAGCAGCTGAGAGTACCCCTGGGGTGGTGGCAGCTGCGGGGTGTGTTGTGTCACCCAAGAATATTCTACAAAAACCTTTTTTGCCAGGCTGGAGCAGATCACTGTGATACACTGTGGATACTGGTGGGTCTCCACTACGTTACCAAAATGTTTATGACCAAACTGCGAATTCCAGCTGCAAGGCTTGCAAATGCACATGATGCTTTGAAGGAAAATGTACTGTGTGAATTCCCTGCCCCAGCTTATGCTCCCTCCTTTCCCCTTCGGGTACAGACTCCTGCAATTCTTCGTTTGAGACTTCTTTAGCACACTGTACCTCAGACTGCATAAGAAAGTTACTTCAAAGTTCTCTTTTTTGCACTGCACTAGATTTGTTTGTTTGTTTGTTCTGCAGCCAAATGCAAAACCTTCTCCAGCTGAGGCAAGTTCAGCTGAGGCTCATCCTTCTGAACCTGCTGCTGAGACTCTGAAATTGTGCCCTTCTGTATGTGGGGATAAGAGGTGAGAGAGTGGTAGATACTGTTATATACTCGGTTGGCTTGACATCTGACAAAAATGGGGTATTTTATTCAATACAGAGTTAATCAGTGTATCCTGTCAGTCTCAAATGGCAAAGGATTATGCTGTGCACGGTGTGAGTACCCTCAGCTGCAGCATGTGCCTCAAAACTTCCCTCTGGAATACCTGTGGTAACTGCCTAAATATACTTCTGGGTAATCTGGTAGTGAGTTTGGCAGGAATCACCATTATATAAATTCTGGGAGAGAATGTAGAAGAGCCAGTTTCACTTCTGGGTGAAACGGGGGGGATATAACTGAGTTTTGCTCTGTTTCTGAATCCTTACCTGAATAAAGGTACTATGTACCTGAGAATTTGGATTCATAACTTTTTAGACATCCCTCTGGACCTTTAGCCTCGTTATTAGCTTGTGGGATTGCTTTTACCCTCTTAGGCAGTACCCCCCACATTAGGTCTCCATATGGCTGGTTATTCTGATGGTTCACAAAGAAGACGTCCCCGGGGAGCCTGAGATTTCTGAGTGGGTGGTCCCACAAGAGCCAGAAGAAACCAACTCTTACCTGTATGTCCTGCTGCCGTGTTTCCCCTTCTGTGAACATCATCATTCGAGCCCAGAAGGACATTTCAGCACAGTTTCCCTGAATTTAGGGTGCTGCCCTGGGACTAGTCGTGGTGTCCCGTCAGCTTCTGTAGCCAGCGGCAAACATGGGAACAGTCAAACTGCTACTGCTGTTTCCCTTTGGTCTCCCAGGCCATGAGACCGAGTACTCAATTGCAGCTGGGATGACTAGAAAGTAGCGTTTGGCACTGGTCCAGGCTGAAACAAGTTGTTTGTGTTGTCCTGCAGAAACATGTGTTACTGCGGCATCTATTTTTAACAAAAGGAAAATTTGTATTTATGCAAAATGTTAGATGGTATAGGCAGAATAAAAGAAATCTGTATGAGAATGTAAGTAAAGGCATTTATCAAAAGCAGCTGAGTATGAAAGGAACTGTAATTTCACTTGCCATTGATGCTCATTACTAAACTGGTGATAAACTCATCTGTTCAGGAAATAAATGTCAATGTACTTTTGTAATTTAAATGAGAACTTGTAATATGGAAAATATGCTTCCTGTTCAGATCCTTGAAGGTTTGCTTTGAAATGGGAGTCCCCTGTGATGTCTATTTCATTTTCTTTTATTGTTAAAGTGTTGTGTCACTGATGACATTTCTGCTGAATGCTGCCCAATTATAGCGCTGAACATCTGCACAGGGACATTATATCTTCCCAGGGGGATTATGGGAAACAAGCACATTGGTAAACAAAGGAGTAACTGAAGTTATTAGTAGGAAATTTAGTCACTTTGTTGGCTGCCAAAGGTTGAGCTTTACTAACAAAACATTTTGCCTTTTATGGCTAGATCAAACATTAAGGAAAAGAAAGCTTTTATAATAAATACAAGGAAAAAGTTGTGGTTTGCACTGTACTTTTAAAAATAATTTTAATGGGTGAGTGGGTGTTGGGGGAGGCAATTTGCTTTGATTTAAAATATGTGTTTGTAATATCCTTGCTACCACTATTCAGGGCAACTTTTCGTTTATTCTTTCTGTGCAGTAAACAAAAATCTACTAAAATGCCCAGCATCACATACAATAATATATAGATGTAAATGTTATGTATTCAGTCTAAAGTTAAACCATATTATCTTGGTGCCAAGGTTCTGGATTTTTAACAATTCAGTTGATGTTTTAATTCCAATTATGGTTTTTGTGGTCAGACACTGAAATGATTATGCACAAAATTCCCATCCAAGTCGGTGGGAATCTCATGTGTGCAAGTTTTGCAGGCTCAGGGGCATAACCACATGCAGGCTATTTCCAGTACAGCTTTTACCAGAATCCTTTACATGGAGACCTTTGCAAGGGAGAGAAAGAGGAAGCAGGTGGAGCCTCTCTGTCTCCCACTGCTGTTTGTCCTTGGGGTAAGGCTATGGAGAGAAGACAAGCATGTAATCCAGCCAGCCCCTGCTGCAGGGACCTTGGAATATTCTGAAAGGCTTCTGCTGTCCTGGCAGGGTTTTGTCTGTCTGGCAGTGACTGTTTGTCTGTGCTCAGCCCGCCTCTGCTCCTTCACTGTTTTGGCACTTGAGCTTCAGATACCTCCCACAACCTTCCTTCTGCTCTGCCACTTTCCTCTGCTTTCCTTTGTCTTTCCTTCTAGTTTATTCCCTTTAAATTGACCGCATCGGAAAACCAGGAAATCTAACTTGCTGTCTGCTGCATCACTGTGATATGCACTGAAAGGGCAGATGTGTTTTCTGATCCATGTGTTGCATCTCCCTTGCCCATAAGACTGGAAGAGCAGGAGCTGCTGACCACTACTTAGGTATAAACTAAGCTGCTCGGTCATTGGGGTTGCCTTGATAAACTCAAATCATACTTACCTCTGGTAAAAGCCTGATACTTCCAAGAATTAATGTCTCCATTCCTGTTTTTATTTTATCTTCATATGTTGGATTAAACAGTATCTTGCTCTGCCCTGGCAGTATTTTAAATTTTTAATTAATCTAATTAATTTCTTTGAATATCAACTGAAATGATCTGCAACAATTGTCCAAAATGCTACAGTTTGAACTGTTGCTGTAATGTTTAGGATTGTTGCTGTGGAAGGCTGTTCCTTAATTCTTATCTGTTAATTTTTATGAGGGATATAGCCATTGAAATGGGTGGGAGGGATTCTGTCACGCAGGAAGTATTCTATTTTTCACTTAATGGATAAATATCGAATGTCTCTTTTATTTTGATTTATCAGAACAATATATCTGTCTGCAGTTCCACCCTCCCTTCCTGCCCCGAAATGAATAGTCTGGCTGTTGAAATGAGAGAAAGTATGTTTCTACGTCTTCAAAATACGACTAAAAATACCTGCTTGACCTGTGGGTTTTAAGACAGCTTGCAGTGGTGGTTAACACGAGCCCCCCTGCTGAGATCAAAGGCTGGCCCCATCCTGCTTGAAACACCGCTGTCAGTACCTTGTTGTTAGGCAAAAAGTAAGAGAGCGTTCCCCTCTGCTGTGGAAAAGCAATGTTTATTTGATCTTGGCCCTCTTCTGAATAATTTTGCTAAATCTAATTGCTCTTGATGTTTTACCCAGTACATCACGGGCTTTTTCAGAAGTAGCTCTTTATGCAATGGGTGAAGCTTCAGAATACAGTAAGGACCACTTCAAATATCTCTCATCAAGGCAAAGAACTCTAGATAGATTACTGCAGATCAATCTCTATAAACCCTGCATAAACACTGAAGCTCTTTTAAGTTAAAATATACTTTACAAACCCCTTATGTTATGAAAGGTGAAATACTCTGCAGCTATTAAAAGAGTTATCCTGTGAAAAGAGGTAGAGAGGCCTGTTTAATTCGCTGGTTCCTGTCAATTTATGATGAAACAAAACATATTATTAAATCCTTTCCAGTATATTTATTACCATACATTAAGATTTTATGTTACCACAATGTGAACTTCCTGCATGTCATATGCCAGCCCTGGTTCTAATGGGAGCGATGCTGTTGCTGCCACGTGTTGCTTGAGTGAAATCAAGAAACTTGACTTTTACTGACAGTCACTGTGAAGGGCTTTGCTGTGGACTGTGACATTTGGTCGCTGCTCACACTTCTGCCGGCATGCAAATGGTTTACAAACTTCGCTGCACATCTGTAAGAAGTTTCATAGTGAGCCCCTACATGAGAATGACAGCTGTCTGTGGTTATTCAAGCAGAAATCTCCTCTGAAAACAGAAAGTGCAAGTGAACTTCACTGATGATCATACACCAGGTGACGTGCAGTGCCTCCCTCAACTGAGACTGGGCAATGTGGGTCCTCTCCCAAAGTTCGTTGCTGGTTTGATGGATGATATAATCTCTGTATTTCATGTCATACAGTTATTTAAAAGCTCTCCTTCAGGACGCTTAAGACACCACGCTAGGATCAAGTATGATGCTCCCATGAACCAGTGTCTGAGTGCGAGAAGGTGCTTTAGGCACACTCAGAACACGGAGTGGTGGGTGACAGATTGTCTCCCTTGGGCAGGAGGACACCAGCTGCTCAAGCACCATTTGTCTCCTCCTTTCCATTACTATTGCTGCAACCAAAGAAGCTGCTAAGTGAGATGGGTATAGAGGAGTTGACAGTGTTTGAGGAGGAGGGTGATCAGGAGGCAATCTCTGCAGCGTCAGTAGCAGTTGGCAGCCCCATCTTTCAGCGGCTGCAGGAGTAAAACCACCACTAAGAAAGAGCTTTTGGTTCCACCTCACACACTCTCCCTCCGTGAGACAGGACTGGGCTCATCCCCTCTGGGGACCTCTGGGGAAAAGAAAACTCTCCCCTGCACTAAGCCTGCCTACTTAATGGGTAAAGGAATTCAGATCACTAAAAGAAAGCAGCAGCAGCAGCAGCAGATCTAGAAGAATTCCCAAGGACCAGAGGCTTCGTCTCACCGTCCTCGTACAGTAACTTGCTTCTGTGCAGTTCAAGAAGAGCTTTTCCACTGGTGCTGGAGACTGGACCAGGTTCTTGTGTGGCTTTTTTTTCGAGGGCTAATTTTAGCTTGGAAGATTTGGATCCCTCCATTCCTTCCGTAATCACGGGTGGAAAATAGTCTGCTCTCAGCTGTGAGCCAGAGCAGGAGCTTCTTAGGCTGAAGTTCACTCTCCCTCTCCACTGCTCAGTGCACAAGCTCTGGACTTCCCCTCTCTATAGGGCTGAATTTTGTCCCAAGGAGATGAAGTGATCCCTCCTGGTACACTCTTGTGACTTCCCCCTTCCCATTTGATTTGTTGGAAGCTTTATAAAGATAGAGCTCCTCTAGTCATCATCCTTGGCATTTATTGCAACATTAGATAGAATTTGTGACTAAAATCATGGCTCTGACACATTAAACCAAAGTTCAGTGTGGGAAAAAAAAGCTTTATTTTATAAGTGTTATGATGAGGTCCTTTATTTATCATGTTTTTTTCAAAGCTCCTCCCTAAAAACTTTTTAGTTTAAAGACTTTAAATTCAAAACATTTATTAATAATGTAAAGGGCTGCCTGTCACTCAAAGGCTATAAAGAAACTCTGGAATCAAAGTGAAATAGTTTCTTCATCAAAGCAAATAAAACCAAACCCCAACTATGACTTTGGTTCAAGCCTTGGTGTTTGTAAGCCCACCCAATAAACCCATACCAGAGTCAGTCCTCAACACACACACTTGCGTTCTGCTTCCAGTTATATCATTGATTTGTGTATGATTTTCAAGAGATCGGTTATGTCCACGTTTTCTTTAAAAGCCCTCGAGTTCTGATGCTTTAAAATATGAGTTATCTGGGGAGAAACATCTTCACTCCCTGAAAAGCTGTGGCTTCCGCAGGGTTCTTAAACACTGAACATTTCGCTATTTTCGAAACTGATGCTTTTGAAAACCATCACATTTGATCCGTATGTAACGCGTGCGTCGTGGCCAAGAAAAGCAGTAAAATACATCTATCTTGGTGTTTATGAAGTTGTTTGAAAGCGCTTGAGCGAGGGCAGTGCATCAGTCAGCCTCGTTAGCACACGTGCTGATCACCTTCCTTCCCTTGGGAGTCATTAGGGGAGTCACTTCGAGGGCTTGTGAGGATCAGATTGCAAGAAAACAACGTTATGGCAACCTCAAAAAAAAGAAAAAGAAGAAAAAAAAAATAAGGTGGCTTGCAAAATGTTTTCCCTGGGTGGAAATGAGCATCAAATTACATTTCACTACTATTTGTTTGCTTTGGAAAGGGGGGCTTGAGATTTTCACCTTGTCCTTAGGGCAGCAATTTGCTCACCTTACACTTTCTGGTTCTGAAAACATTTGTTCAGATTACTGTGTTTTCATTTGATTTGTTCTGTTGTTTACATAGAGGTTGGTTTTATGTAAAATACAATATAATCATTGACACAATTTGTTCTTCTCTGTATTATATCAAACTGGCTGGGACAGATGGTAGAAAATGGGTTTTCTTCGTTGCTTTACGTTCCCTAAACCCCTATCCAAAGTCAGGTAGGTCACTGGACATACCCAAGAGCATTAAATACACGTCTGATGTGATGACTGAACTCCCAGCACAGTATTTGGAGGTGGATCTAAATGTATCTCACAGAGCTGAGTGCTGGGGCACCGGTCAAAGCTCTCCTGCTGGTCTGATATTGATATTGATTCCCTTTTGGACTGTGCTTACAACCACATTCAAGAAAGTGCTAAAGATTTTGAAGTATTTTTTTTACTATTTATTTGTATTTGCACATTATGCCAGAAATATCACTAGGAGTTTATTATGGAATAACTAAGTTAAAATGCTTTGATACTTCACAGATAATGACATAAGATTGCTTTAAGAGCTGCTGAAAACCTCTATTCTTTCGGTCCAGCAACAGCTAAACTCCTCACTAGCACTTTGCAAAGACATGTTTTAATTTGTGACTCTCTTTGTGACCTGGATCGCCGAAACATTATCTGCAAGAACAGTGGAAATCACCAAAATGAATTTCCAGCACCAGGCTTCCTGTTTACATTGTTCAGGGGTGGTTAGGGATTGTTAACATGGACTTGCTGTTCATGGTTAATGATACAATTGAGCATCTCTTGCAGTTCTCAGCCATTTAAAACTGTCGTAAAATAACCCAAATAATGGGATGATCAAAGCGGCCCAGCCGGCTCTGCATGGGACTGCGACTGCAGCATTTGCAACCATTACTGTGGAGGACTATAAATATATTCAGAATAGTACAAAAGAGATATTCAGGTTACAAAAACTGTAGTTCAGACCAGGATAGAAGAGTAAAATAAATATTCAGC
The DNA here is from genome assembly GCA_013396755.1 of Sclerurus mexicanus. Taxonomy (NCBI): domain Eukaryota; kingdom Metazoa; phylum Chordata; class Aves; order Passeriformes; family Furnariidae; genus Sclerurus; species Sclerurus mexicanus. Next base: position 100,249 of record VWZF01004706.1, on the reverse strand, counting down.
TATGCTTGAGGCCCTTGAATGTTCCCATAAACGCCTTTGGATGCCTACTATGATATGCCTAATTCCCAGTAAACAGGTACCCAGTGGATTATTGAGAATCGGGATTCATCAAAGCATCACAAATCAAGCATACAAAAAGGGAGATATAAAGAATGATTAGAAGTCTTTGTTGGGGTTTTTTTTGTTGTTGTTTTTTTTTCTTCTTTCAGTGGGACACTTAAACCAGGTGATTTCAGATTTCTTTGTGAGAGCTATGATATATATACTTTGCTGGGTCTGGATGATTTCAGAAAGTGGTTTATTTTCCATGAAAAGCTTTCAGTTGTCATTGCACTGAGTGTTGCATAAGTCAATGATAAATCAAACTAATATATTTTAAAAACTGAGCGTTAGAAGGTTTTATAGTTTAAAAGGAATCACAACAAAGCACAAGTGCTGACTTTTTATCACCTCTCCTCTGAGACCCAGTTTATTTCATCACTGATGTGAGGCATGTAGTACAAAACAAGATGACCTGTTTTCATCCTTGGTATAATTCCACTAAAGTAAAAAGCCTTATGCCAGGAATGAATTTGTCCCTATGTAAAAAAGGTCTTCACTCCTCCCAAGAGGAGACTGAAACCGGGTTCTGTCTGTTTTCATCAACTCTCTTTATCTCACATCAAGGGCAGCTGATTGAACACAAGGAATTCCTAATATGAGTCACTTGTCATTCAAGCTCTTCTGGTTGAGGATACAGCGATTCCAGCTTTGTTTGGCAAAGTGAAAATTACCTTGTTTAGCGAGCCCAGCGACTGAGGGTAAAGTTGGCAACTGACTCACATGGGCTCAGTTTCTGTATGTGACAAATGATCCCGAAGCGTTTTTGAGATGTGAATATAAATAAATCCTAATTATGGTGGTTTCCTCTAAATATATTTGATGTATGGGGCTGAATCTTCCATGCTTCATTCAGGAAGCACTCCAAACTGCACTGCAATAGCATATCAGGAATAAAACAAATGATAGCATGGCTTTTAGATTTTAGTGATCATTTATCTGGAGGGATTTTTGACTGGCATGTACTGCAGAACAGTATTCACTGATTAAATTGTAGTTATTTTCTAGACACTAAAGTCGTGGGTACTATAAGGCTTCCTTACTAGCTTCCATATATATATATATTTCATAGTATTTTATGTTACAGGAGAGCTTGCTTCTCAAGATAAGTGGACTTCTTGTAGCTGTCTTTGGACCTTATCACAAGGATTCTTTGAATGTAACTTACAGGTAGACTTTTAGTTTCATTTCTAGCTGTCAGTAGTGGAAATATTCAGTAGAGTGCCCTTTTTTTTAAAAAATGATAATACAAGAGAAGCAAGAAGTGGAAAATATTTAACATGGTTACAGTCATTTTCCTTGTCACTTTTCCCTCATTTTCATTTCTCGCGATAGTGAGAACCCTTCCAAAACCACCTGAGAAAAGCTGCCACTGCTGCTTGCTAGAAGCAGACAGTCTGAAAGGGACATTGCTTAAAGTTAGTGGGTAAGAAAAACTATCAAAATGTTCAGTACTGTGATTTATTTCAAGCTGAGTTCGGGAATTGAGGGGGGAAATAAGTTATCTAAGTCAACGTGGGATGATAAACCCTGTAACTTTGCAATAGATCTGAATATTTTTTATGTTTTCCTTGGGAACAGCATTTGAAAGAGCAGATGCGAGGGTCGTTATCTTAATGACACCGCAGAAGTCCGGGCAGCCACAAAAGCTTTCTCACATAGTCAAACTGTCTTGGGAGAATCTAATTTGCTGTTGAGGTATAATACCAAACAAATGCTCTTCATTAAGGAGCTGCATGAAACAGTATCAGTCTAACAAGAGGACTGGGCCTTTGAAATGTAAACAGAGTGGCTCCTCAAGGTAACATCCATTGCCTTTAATTGAATCTGCCTTGAAAACAGCAGTTTCCTTGGCAGAAGAAAACAAACTTTTACTGGCACGCTGCGTCACCCCTCCAGCTCTTACCTTCCCAAATTTGGTCTCAGGGGAGTTCGTAAGAAAATGAATACTTTTTCCTAAGTGTTGTAAACCCTTATGCTGCTATCACAACATTTGAGTTTAGCTTAAAGGGGACAAGGCGTTAATAGGAAGGTCTGAACTGCAGCAGCCCTTTGTTAGAACACCGACCGTGAGCCCCTGCACTGTCACCTGCTCAGAGGAAGGTGAGCGCGTCTTGGACCTTACTCAGCACGCTCTGGAACCAAGTCCAAACTTCTGGCACGCTTACTTTGCAAAATTATGATTTTATAGCCTACGCATGTACCTCCAGTACAGCCCTGAGGTTATTCCGGTGAGGAAGATATTGCAGGACTGATGTGATTTTTCTGCTCTGTGACAGCTTGACTATCAAACAGGTATTTAGTCCCTGACATTAGGAGGATTTTTCTGTACAATCACGGTTATACAGATGTAAAAATAGCCAAGCCCAAATACTTGTACAAAATTATTTTACAGGATTCTGTCAGTACTTTATGGCACAGAAGTGCAGACACTAAAAGAAAGGATGAACTCAATATCACTCTGAACTCATGGTTTCCCAAATTGTTGTGCATATTTTGTGGGCAGCGTGTTTCCTTGGTTCTGTGACGTGCAGAAACCAAGTCAGCTTCTAAAAACATGTAAATTGTCTCACCACATTAACTCATTTGCCTCAGCAAAACTGTTGCCTGTGTATATATGACCACCACTATCCATGATTTCTGGACTGCTTCTATAGGTCACACGTATCTGGTTCTCTTAATGACATTGCAAGTAATAAGACTTTATTCTCACTGCGAGCTGTCAAGTCACGCTGCTGCACAGCACTTCTGTGTCAGAGCTCAGAAACTGGGGGAAGGACAACAGATAGATCTCTTATAGACATTAATAAGTTAAGTTTAGAAATCACCAGACCCAGCTCTTAAATTCTGTAACAAGGAACTGTCGTGTGTACACCAGCGTGTAATTTGAACTGGAAAGTAAAGAGCGTGTACGTTTGCACAGTGCAGTTGTCTGCTCCATTTTGGGTGTTAGAGACTCGCAGCACAGGAACAGAACGTCAGGCTTGGAGAGGAGTCACTGATTATGGCAGTTATTAACACCAAAAACATCACAACATTGTATTACCCACCATTTTGGACATTACAGTGTTTGGATAATACAATATTGCATTATCCATATCATTTGTGCTATGAAGAGTTTTTGACACAGAGATGGATTTACTTAGAGCATTCTCTGTTAACTGATCCAAAGCCCTGTAAAGTCCACGGAGATGGATTTTAGAGGGGCCATCATTAAGGAGTTAATTACTGCACTTCTCTGCTCTGTACAACAGTATTGGTTGGGAGTCTTCACCCCTTTCCTTCCCAGGTTCTCCTGGCTTCTGATTTTTTGCCTTTTTAAGCTTTGATTTTCTATTGCACTTTTTCAGCATCATAACCCAAGTTTCAGTGGAAATATAACCATCTGGCTTGGCAGACATGTCCCTTCACCAATGCAGTCACCAAAGAAACACACTGTTTTGTAGCAGGAATTAGAAACAACTGGAGGTAAAAGAACCCATAATGTTTATATTAATTTCTCTTAGAAAAAAAAAGTCTGCTAAATTTACAAGTCAGGAAATGCAAAACTTTACACACTAGAAAAGCAGCTATAGCATATAAAAGACATTATGTAAGAGATTTAGCATCTCACAGGAACATGGCATTTATAGTTGGGATGTATTATGCAAAATGTGAAAACGGCTCATCACTGGAGAGGGTGTTTTCCTAGACATTGTGAAGAAATGCTCAGCTAAGTGGAAGTGGCCCAGTACTAGTAAATGCTTTCACTACACATCCTAGTAAATATATTTGTCAGCCCTGAAGTTTTAATGAGCAGCAACACCCTAAAAAACTGCCTTTTTTCTTCTGTTTGTCCTGAATACTGTTATTTTCTATGTTGTTTTTTTTTTTTTTCGGGCGGGGAGGGGGTAAAAGCTTGTTTACCTTTTAGAGAATAATTACTAAAATCAGATATGATCCTCCAAAGTGCATTAAATAAGATTTAAACCTGCAGTGAGGATATTTCAGGAATATAATTTCTAAGTTTAGTCTCAATGACTGGAACTTCTTTTGTGGGGATTTTTATTCAGTGTGCAGTAAAAGCAGCTCCAAGCCTTGGTGAAGAATGTGTTTTGACTAATTTTAGTTTTATGGGTGTCAGTTAAGAATACCATGTGTCTTGCTGTCAGAAGCTGCTTCTTTGTACTTTGTGGCCTTGTGGTTAGCAGCTTGTCAAAGCAGGGGTGGTTTTGTCTGTTTGAGCTATGTCTCATGTTTATTGGAGATTTTACACCTGGACCATGAAAGCTCCCGAACAAACGCGGCTCTGGTTTCAAGTGCAACGTCCTCAGAACTCCTGTTTGATTCTGAATCTCCTGTGTGAGCAATAGAAGGGCACATGCCAAACCTGACAATGAATTCAAAATGCAAACTTATCTAGAACTAAGCCCAAATCCCCATATATGTAATAGGAAGGGATTTTCCCAGTACTTTCTTTCTGTTCACTGACATGGTTTACATCCTATTATGTGTGTGAATGTGCTTTCCCTTTCCTTTAAGTATGCAAAGTCTTGGTACCAATTTGCTACTTTTTGGTAGCCTCATACTAAACCCAAGAGATGTTCCTGAACAGAATGGGAAAACAGTTTAGGGCATGTGATTTACAGCTGAAACCTTAAACCGAGAGTGAAGAAAAATGCTTGTGTGCCTTAGAGATGTATGCAAAGGGACTTCCTTGGCCTATTGCCTGTGTCCTGATGGGCATCTTTGGTTGGGAATTTAAACAGCGAAAGTCCACAGAAAACAGAAGGTTCTGAGAGGGAAGAAAGAGATGAAATTACTGAAAATTCACAGCACTATGGGAAGTACCACCCAGGCATCTCTGCCCAGCTGGGAGAGCAAAAGCAGACAGAACCTGCATCCTGTGCTGAGAGCTGTGATGTCTTTGAGGGTAAACTGAACTGCTGCAGGTCCACATCTTTCCTGCACGAGCAGCTTAGATCACCTCTGGTGAAGAAGCATTTGCACCATTTGTGTTTCCTTCTCGTGTTTGCGCCGAGTGTTGAGGGCCTGTTCGCGGAGCAGGAAGGCAACACAGGGCAGGTTGTACTGCAGATGCGTGTGCTCAGCAACTCACAGCCAAAAGGACAAGCCCATGGCAAAGGCTCCTAACGTGGCAACCCCAGGGTAGCTCCAAGCGCCGGGGAAGTTTTGGTGTAGTATTCCTGGAAGTGCTGCGTGGAACTCCAGCCATGAACCAGAATACCTCCATGGTACGCTCTGCGTACACGCTGGGGGAAGGGGGAGATGATCAAAGGAGATGATGATCAAGGATCTTATTTCCCTGCCTTATCTAGTTCTTGTTGCTACATAAATAATGCAAATACGAGTGCAGTCACAAGGATCCCAGTCTTCCCTCAGCTATGAATATATTCTAATAGATTTAGTCAATTATAACAAAGATACAAAAATGACAGAAGTCTTTATTTATTGCAGTGGAGCCTCTACAACAATTAAACAACCCCAATAAAGCTAAATTCTTCTTTGAAAGGTTTATTGTATGAATACTAAGCTTTGTACCATTCTGGGACCTGAATTAAAACCATCCGCTGGGCAGTAGCATTGCTAGGTAGAAATGGGAAGGTGGGCAGCTTGAAAAAAAAAGAACAAAGTCATAGTTCCAGTGGCTTTAATTTGTTAAAGATCTTGTTAGGGCTATAAAACTTTACCAGGTACTGTAGCTTAAGGAGGGAGGTCTGGTCTGGTCATTCATGCCAAGCTGTTGTTTCAATTCCCAGCCTTGAGCTTTATAGGCTGTCATGTATTGAGCTAGTCCTGAACCAGGAGTTTATTGAATATGTTGAGAGTTTGAGGTTGCCTTTCCTCTCCTTTCTGCCTTAGGTTATTAGTAACTACTTGAGCCTGAAACAGTTCCATCAAGTCTGTAGCAGCATTTTGTGTATTCTTCTGGAAGAGAGAAAAGGTTTTGTTTTCCTTTTCCACAACGTAATAATTCAAAAGAACAAAGCAGTCAGGAAGCATAGCATTTTTTCCTTCTAAGCACCATCTCCTTCTAATAACATGCTTAATATCTCTAGCATTCATCAAAGGATTATTTAAAAGAAAGAGAGCCTGTAGGTGTGATACTAATTACATATGTGAAGATGGATGTTATGCCAGGGCTAAGTGTCTGGCTTACTGGTGATGAATGTGAGAGGGTAAGGCAAAGCCAAGGCCACACCAGGAAAACTTCTCTTTTGCATCTCAACTTGCTCTTTGGCAATTACACTCCCAGAGTTCACAAACAGACATTTGTCATATTCTGAAAGGGACATATACAGGGTCTGAATTATAGGTCGTTCAAGGAAATGAAGTGACCATCATTTCAGCAGGCTTTGGATGAAGCCCAGAAGCAAAAATCACTGCAGACAGGCAGAACACCGAGTCCAATGCAATCCTTCTAATTCATAGAAATGCACACATTTGCACAAGGACTGACGCAGAAGAGCAGGCTGACAGGGCTACCTCCCAAGCAACTTACTGTTTTGGGGATAAATTTCCCCACTAAATGTCTTGGAAAAAGCATTCTCCCATGAGCAACGACCACAACTGTCAGTGGTCTGACTTAGTTCTGCCTGGTGAAGCAGGTCTGTGTTTTGGGTTGCATGGATAAGGAGACTTGCAGTGAGGATGCAAAATACAGCAAGTGCATTTAGCCAGAATGAGTATCCTTTGGTTGCAGGCATGTAAAAGCTTGCAAATGCTTCTCAGTCCTGAGGAAAAAGAAAACCTTTTTGAATTTTCCAGGAATTCTTCCAAGTTTCTTGAAATCAGTTCCCAGCGAATTAGAGCAAATAGAAAGAGAAATCTCAGAAAATTAATGAAAAAAAAACCCAAACAAACCAAAAAACCCCAAAACTTCAGAGAAGTTCATATCCAGCCTTTGGAGGGCAGTGACTGGATGAGTTTTCCTAAATTCATGCCTTCTGGAACTACATTGGCATCAGAGAATCTTCAGAAAAAGTGAGTTTGAGCCATTGTTTACTACATCTTGCACTGGCATCTTACGCAGCCACTCTGGCTCCCTTATCACCTGCATGGTAAGAATCTGACAGTCTGTATTTTAAAGTATTATTAATAGGATTTTTAAATTACACTTGTGCTTGAATGAACTAAATGCTTCCACATGACAAATTGATATGAATGGTTTTAATAAACAGAAAATGAGAAGTAGGTTCATCTGTCCCTGGGGGCTTAGCTGGCTCCATTCATTCTTCGTATTAAATCTTGTCTGTATGGCACCGCTGTTTGCATTGATTGATTACTTGCCTTAGCCCATAAACCTGGGTTTCTCCTGTGCTTTCATTTCATATGGCAATGAGACCCCAGGCTCAAAGAATTATCTCCACTAATAAGGAAGATTAATAGATTCTCCATGTACCAAAACTTTCCTTGGGTACAGTAAACTCAAGGGAAACTGGACAGCAACAGATGAGTCAGAACTGTTACAGGTTAGACTATATTTTGTCAGTATAAAATGCTTCGAGCTAGTTCATTTGGCAAGAGATTAGAAGCTAAACAAAATTAAGTTCACTCTTTTTTTTCTTTCCCTCTTAAAAAAAAAAACAAAAACAAAAAACACCCAACCCAAACACTGTAATAGAATAGTAATGAAATCAAACTGAACTACAGAAACAAGAGCAAGAATTCCTCTTCTCTTTCCCCTGCCACAGATAACCAGCACCACATAATGTCAGGCTTTTGTTGGGAATAAATGCTGTAAAGTTTATGACCTATGTCAGCAAGTATTCACAGTAAGAGTGAAGAAGGGATTGTCTATCCTCTGCTTTACCTTTTATAAACACTTGTTCTAGAACTGGAGGAAAGATTCTGCAGGAATACCCGGGACGAGTAGAAATGGGGAGACTGGTAACTCATTTCACTGTTTTGACATGGCAAAGCAAAATTGAAAGTAAGTTACCAATCCGATCATAAAACTATATTTACTCCAATAATATAAACTATCATCTAATTGAATTTCAAGCTGAATTTTTAATAAAGCTAAAGCCAAGGACAGTGAAAACATTAAAAGCAAATTCTAGAGTGTGTAACCAAACAAAATTCAGAGTTGCTGGAGCAACTTCCCTCTTATATCATGGACTTTGAATCACTACTGACTTTTTAATATATTCTCTTTTAGAGACAGAATATAAGAGGGACCCCATTTCTTACAGTGAAATTCCCCACTGTGCATCACTTTGGCATTACTTAAAAAGCAGAAGTGGTGCCCAGACCTTGTTCAGGCCCTTGCAGAAAGATGATCTGAATTTACAGTAGATGAGTTATGCCTGAACTCGAGTATACTATTTTAGATAATAAACTGTATGACTTGGATTCTCCTGTCACATCAGGATAGGTGCACAGCTGTGTCACTACAATACAGGATGAACTGTCCTGCCCAGCTGAACAAGCCAATACTGATTACAAAGGAGGAAGATCCACTGTAATGACCTCACATTGTCTAAATATTATTCAGATTAAAGCCCTGTGAGTGATGGTAAATACAGTGCAGCTAAGGAAACTCTTCATATTCTTTAAATCTTATCCACAGGTTAAGCTAAAGACACCACTCTTTCTACAGTTCATCAAAGACAACCATCCACCCTAAACCAGGTGTCATAGATAGAAATTCTACTTTCTGTATAACAAAACTCATGTGTAGCCTGTAAGGGTAGTCAAATGCTCTGATTTTTGGGGTCTGTCACCATCCCTGAGGTGTGGTCTCACTGTACGTGACCTTTCCAGCTACAGAAACCTGACTCCATGTAGGTCAGCAGGAGTTTTGATGTTGATTTCCATGACAGCATCTTTGGCCTTTTTTGTCTGAAAGGCATCCCAGTTTCTCAGAGGGCTCCTGCTCATGGGGGCTTACAGTACTCAGCTAAACACTTCCCTTCGGTCTGCTCCTCTATTATCCTTGGACAAAGGAAACATCAAATGCTATGAAATCAAAAATTTAGTATTTTACACTCGTAACATACTCATTATATATGAGGACATTTAATGAAGCAAGAGGCAAAAAAATGACTATCAGGCAGACTGAAAGTAAGTAGCTTGAAATCAGAATCAGTAGGAGCGTGTACTTTGATATTTGAGTGCTAGTTTGCCAACCAATGCAGTGGAATGATATAATGGAAAAGATGACAACATCAAGATTGTTGTGACAATGTCTGATTGTTATTTGTGTGTAATTTAAGGAGTAACCTAATCTTCTGTGCTAACACACATCAAAGAAACAAGAAATCAGTATTGCCACAGAGAGGGCAGTCAGTTTTACAATTTCCAGACTGTCCTTCTTACAGGACAACTCTCGTGCAAGCTATCATTACTTTTGTGTATAAAGTATATGTTCAATGCAGCTCATTTGTCTTCTCTTCACAACTTTTCTCCACTAACTTTCTTGATATCCATTAGTTTTACATTCTTTATCTACGTATCACCTATAGTTGAAGGATGTCATGTGACACAATTGCATTAAACCTACGTAAAGAAATGTAGACCAGTTAATACACGGTAAGATAAATGAGAGTTATGTCTGTGAAAGATAAGGCAGTGACCAATTATTTTCAAAACACTGTCCTGCCCTTTTTAAATTATATTTACCAGTTTAGAGCTGCAAACCACTTTAATAAGCATGACATAATCAATCCCAGAACTAGCAAGAACTTACAAGTATCTACAAGTAGTTGACCCTTACCAAAAGACCCTGTAGGCATTTCAGTGCCTGATACATGTGCACATAGGTATTCATTTATAAAACACACATGGCTGTACATATGTTATATGCATCTACATGATAGTGTTTAGGTAAACAGTTAATTCAGTTAGCCTTTTTACTGTTGACGTTATAAATAAATCTGCATCCAAGGACAGGCTTTCCACGGAAAAAGGCTGAGCAATTTGCTTACAGAGTTAAAAAAGAACTTACCAAGCTGAAGAGGACTAGCCTTGGTTTTAAAAGATGTATTGTATGAGTGCCTGCAGTAACGTGTATGTACATAGCCACGGAAAAATACTGCTGTCTGACAAACATACACATAAGAGCACACATGTATACGTATATATTTACATCCACATTGCTTTATGTATTCACACAGGCCACCATTGGAGAATGTGATGACTCCAGAAGCAATATTAGCTTCTTGTTATACCTTGTTTTGGTGTTAAAAATCTGTCAATAGCGTTAGGGTTGATTTTTAAGACGCCTCCATCTCCTGCTCCAGTTCACAGCGGGACCCCAGGAACGGCTGCGTGAGCGAAACTGGTGGAACACGCACCCAGCCTGGGAGCAGGAGAACAGCAGAGGCTCCAGTGGAGGGAAGGCAGGGACGTGTTAAGTCAGTGTTGCTACTGGAGACAGAGTATCCTCAAACCACAGCCTTGGAGATACACACAGGTGCTTTAAAGTACAGCCTTTCCTTTGCATATAATAAGGGAATTCTGACAGCGTATTGGCACACCCACTAGGAACAAAGCTTAAACAGGCACTGTCAGCTGCCCCAGGGCATTACATAAGAATAAAAGATTGAAAGGTGTGCTGGGGGGATGATTCATATACCTGAGGCTTAGACCAGGTGCTCTGCAATTAACTGCATTAACCTGCAGCTGGAGCGAGTTCAGAGCGAAGGTTAGCTATTCTCAGTTCAATTGCTTTAAAATCTGTACTGGGGATTATATTCAGTTATTTATATGGCTGGGGTTTTGTTGTTGTTGTTGTTGTTGTTTTGGCTTCTTTTTCTGTCTGGTTCTGCTGAAAGGTTAAAAAAGAAAAAAAAAAGAAGTGCTGTCTGTATGCTGAGCTCTAATAATTTTTAATGCAGAGTATACAGCAATTCTCCTTCTAAAGTTAGAGGGAGGAACCACAAAATGACATTTCAAGTTAGGATGACATTTATTTGGAATATCCACTGACTCGGGGTAGGTGGAGGGAGAGAGATGGCTTTGAAAAGCAGAATGCTTACAGGGATAACCCTTTTTCAGTTTTACAGAACATGGCAGGGCTTAAAAAATGTGCCTGCCTTAGCACATGGACAGACTACATGATCTCTTTTGAAATCTGCACAGGATCTTTTTACCCGCTGGGTTTAATTTCAGAATCCAGTACAGTCATTAAAGAAAATAAAATTATGTTTGTTCTTTCATCTGGAGCACAGAGCAGTATCAATTTTTCATTCCCTCCTCCTTTGCATTCCCCCTTCCAAAAAAAAAAAAAATATGTATAGATGGAGGAATTCACCCTATAGCTCCCCTAAAATTTCTGATCTTCAACAGCTGCTTTGAATTGTTTCTGTATACATGGTTGCCTAATGTGTGCAGCATGTAACACTGTTTCTGGGCTCTTGAAAATGAGCTTGCCAAAACTCAAATATTATGTATACTGTATACTGAACTTGCAATCGATCCCGAAAGGTCTGTCTCTATCTTCCCAAATGTCTGAATTTTCTGATCACTCTCTTCTGGAGTAATGGAAGATTCCAACACTGCAGAGTCTGAGCACTTCCCATTCACTAACATGAAGCAGAATATTCTTCATTTAAAGACGGGGGAACACAAAGTTAGACAACGGGCTGCAGTACACAGGGACATTTCCCGGCAATATTACCTCATTATATGTAACCCATGCTGCTGTCTTCCCTATGCAGGTACGAGTATTCCTCCCACTGTGTTTCAATCACTTCCAAATAATAATAATAATAATTCAATGGGGGAAAAAAATCTGAGCATCTGAGAGTGGTCTAAATGCAACTCTTCCTCACCATATTCAATACTGGTGTAACTCCACTGTACAGGAAAGTTTTATGTGTCTTACTCTGTACCACGCTGGCAGTTTGTGCGTTTGAGCCAGGTCGATTCTCAGTCAAGTGCTTTAACATTTCTATCAAATTCCTGCTTTGGCATGCGAAATACAGCCTTGTCAGGTTATGTATGATGAGGATGAAAGAAGAAACTGGATTTTGTAACGTTAAGATGGATTGTGGTTTAGGCTGTGAGTGAATGGGGGGCTCAAAGAGCCAACAGACAGCGTGGCCCAAAGCACAGCCTGACCAGGTCTCTCTCAGCCTGCAGCCTGACAGCCTAGATTAGAGATTCTGCCAGCCAGCTATGGTTAGGTTTTAGTGCCATCAGATGAGGGAAAGAATGTACTAGAAACACATCAGCCACGAGTCTGGAGAGAATCAACTTTTATATGTGACCTTTATGCTCTTTTTGTTAAATCTGACATGCCTGCCTTAACTACTGGATCAGTCTCTCCTGTGCCTCTTGCCTGCAAGATACACAAAGCATCTCTTTTTTGTGATCTGGAAATAATAAATAGCATTCCAAACAATGGTATTTAAATGTTTCACTTTTCATGCTTCCTTCATAGAACACGGGATTGCCATCACACTCTTAAAATTCAAATGCCAGATGGAGAATGTCCAAGAGGAACTTACAGCAGTGATTAAACCCATATCAGACATTTCTGGCATCTAAGATTGTAAAATGGGTAAGCAGGTCAGGCCAAAAGTCCATCTAACACGATATCCTGTCTCTGCCAGTGCCCTCCAGCAGATGCCCAGTGTAAGAAGGGGTAAAACATAAAGCTCTGGTGGAATTGGTACTTCCCCAGTATATCGTAATATATGTTGGTGGAGTAACATATGCCTGTAGGGAATATCATGTACATATGGGAATCTTGGAGTTAGACTTTAGTTCAGATCTGAACTAGGTCAAGGATTGTTAAAGGTTAAAACTGATACTATTATTGAATCATACAAGTAAAAATTGCCTTAAGACAACAGTATAAGTGAGTGAGTGAGAAGACATACAAGTATTCTCATAGAGAGTTCTGGAATTTTACCTTACATCCCACACTAGCAAATCATCTTAAACCCCTTGGGTAGAACTTGATGATCTTAGCGGTCTTTTCCAACCTTAGCGATTCCATGCTTCTAATAGATGACTAATGCAGGTTAGTTTTCCCTGCAAGACAGCTTAGAGTTACTGATAAAGCTCTAAATTTGCTCTTTTCTCCTTGCATAGGACAAACATACAGGCTTTATGAAGCAGGGCACTGTAAAAGTATAAATTAGTCTTCTGAAGTGAAAAAGACCATAGAAATAAAACCAAAATAATGAATAAGTTTGGAAGATATGGGATAAAAAGAACCGACTGATCTATTGCATCCCAACTCTTGGCTGCTGAACAGTTGATGAAAGACAATGCCATCTTCTTATGGAACAGGGCTATTGCAAAAAGCATGTAAGGGAATTAAAGACTGCAGCTGTCACTGATTTTCAGTGAGGGATTTTGCAAGTTTTGTAGGTCAAATCTTCTTTTTTTTTATATTATTATACCAAGTCTGAGAAGTGTAAAAGTCTGAAAATGTGCTGATTTACAGACTCCTTTGTTTGTTTCTCGATAACTGCATCATCTTCATGATTTCTTGAATCTGGCTAGTGATGGAAGTAACAAAAGAATACGTAACCTTATTGCCTTCAACAGGACATGAGTGGTAGACACAGAACAACACTTTGTGGCATCTTTGAGGCTCTGCAACTGGGAGCTGCAGGCACTGAGAGTACCTTTCAGGATCTTCCAGAAGAACAAACCCAATTTTTGTAGTTCTCTGCAAGCTAGATGCTTCAAATATTTGTATCAGAATTTTGTTGGAAAGATGCTTTATGCTGCCTTACAAAATGACATAGAATCATTTCCCCAGCACTGCCAAGTCCACCACCAAACCATGGTCACTAAGCACCACGTCTACATGTCTTCTAAATAGCTCCAGGGATTCCACCACTGCCCTGTTTCAGTGCTTGACAGCCCTTTCCATGAAGAAATTTCCCTTAATATCCAATCGAAACCTCCCCTGGTGCAATTTGAGGCCATTTCTTCTCGTCCTGTCACCTGTTCCCTGGAAGCAGAGCCCAATCCCCACCTGGCTACAACCTCCTCTCAGGGAGTTGTAAAGAGTGAGAAGGTCCCCCCTGAGCCTCCTTTTCTCCAGGCTGAGCTCCCTCCAGCTCCCCCAGCTGCTCCTCATCAATTTTGTGCTCCAGACCCTTCCCCAGCTCCCTTGCCCTTCTCTGGACAAGCTGCAGCCCCTCAATGTCTTTCTTGCAGTGAGGGGCCCAAAACTGACCCCAGCATTTGGGGTGGGGCCTCACCTGTGCCCAGCACAGGGGGATTGTCACCACTCTGGTCCTGCTGGCCACACCGTTGCTGATCCAAGCCAGGATGCCATTGGCCTTCTTGCCCAGCTGGGCACCCAAAAGAACGAGGAGTAGAGATTCTCCTGTACCAGAGTTCATTTCTTCTCAAATCAGAGAACATTAAGGGCCAGATATCATTCCTTTTCTCCTTTGGCACCATCCAGGTGGCACACAGGTGCTGTAGGTTATACAAACTAGAGTGCCCAGAAGCGGGAGTTCCTGGGAAGTGGTTCATGTTGCCTGCAAAGCCTGGCACTGTGAGAGCAGGAATAGCCATCCAGATCCAAGGGACGCTTTGCTTGGGGTCTTACTGCTCCTGTCTATTGTTACCTGCTTTCATTTGTATTTGTGAGGAGGCACAGACTCATACCTGGATGAAAGAGATTTTAAAAGACTGGTTTCACCTTGAAAAGTAAGACAGGAGAAGTTCTGGATGGAAATAAGGGAGGAAATGACAGCTAGTTAATCCTCACTGTCATATGCAGTTTTCACTGTGTTTATGCCTTTACGAGCCTAGATTTGGCTGCAAGAGATGCAAACAGTGCATGCAAAAAGACTGATGAATAAAGTTTATTGAATGGTGTATGTAAGAAGAGGAAATCTGTGTGCATTTTCCTTTTTACTGGGCCTGTCCTTGATTTTAGTGTACGTGGAACTTTCTCCTGTGACCTGTGCTTTAAAAGTAAAATATCCCTGTAATATTCGACTGTAAGTGAGAAAGGATATTCTCCTACCTTTATGTAATTTTAGAATTATCAGGTTTATTTCTGACCAGGAATATGGTTTTTTTTCCTGCTTTGCCTGTAGTTTTGTTTGTTGTTTTTGTTCCTAAGAGGGGAAAAATAGTGTATCTTTAAATTAGGAGTAGCTGAATAATGAATCTTGGGCAGTGAAAAGGCTAATGTGCTGTGGAAGAGAAGGAGTTTAATCTAATTTAGTTGGAGGGTGTCTGTCTGTGGTGTTGTTTTCTGGACTGTGGGAATAGAGGAGGGAAGCTGCCCCAGTGAATGGTTCCTCCTGAGCCAGAATCAGTGGGGAGTCCCTTAGATGCCACTGATCCGAAGCCAGGCCATGAAAAGGGGATTAAAGAAATGTTCTGATTTGCAATTCACACTAATGCACCCCGTCGAACCTTTGGTAATATTTCAAACCGCATTTCAAGGGAAGTGCCCTTAAAATAGCCAGCTAAATTGTATTAGAGCAATACTATACAACCCGCTCATCCATTTATGATTTGTTTTTGTTTTTAATTCTTTTAACTGTTGGTGGTGGCGGCTTTCTAAGGCAATTAAAACTTTCATGCATTGTGAATATTCGCACTTGCATGGGAATATTTCTCAGTATGCCTGTTCTATTAGGCAGACATGTTTACTTAAATTTTGGAGGAAAACTGCTACAAAGATTCCGTGGCTAGGAAAAAAATAAGCCCATTTGGTTTAAAAAGGAAACACTTCTCTGCATGCCATTTAGTTTTATTAATATCTAGTGGAAATTCAGTAAGAAATACAGGCTTATAAAATTGCTAAAACAGTTATCAGCTTTCTTTTTGTGTGTGTGACCTTTTCCTTTTACAGTTGTTATCTTCTGTATGGCTAACTTTTTTCTTTTTTTCTTTTTTTTTTTTAATATATATGTTAGAATTTGTTACTGGAATGAAACACGCAGCAAATGTAAGGACTTTAAAAGTATCTGAATAAATGCACACAAACATAGTAGGGGACAGGATTATTGAATGGGAATAACATTAAACTGATCTCTATTTTTTTGTGCAATAAACAGCTAGCCAGAAATATTAAACCTGTAGTTACAGCCACAGCCTTCTTAAACATAGGATTGTCAGTATCAGTTCACGTGCTGTCATAACACACTATTGTTAATCGTAAGTAATTTCGACTCTTTAACTAAAAATCTTTAATGTACTAATTAACTCTTCAACTCCCCAAGCTGATCATTTCATTTCTTTTTACTGCTGAAGTGTCAGAACATTTTATCTCAAATGGATTATTTGGGTCTTCTTTAATCCCATTTCAGAAAACCTTGCCTGGCACTGTAATTTCCATTGACTTTAACATGGATAGAAGAGATGCAACTTTGATTTTCACCATTGCCCATATCAAAGTATTTTATTACGCTGTCACTGTAATAGATTATACAGCATTAAACTTTGCCATTGAAGGGATGAGGGTTGGTGGTGTCTCTTTTCTTGGCTTGTTTATGGTTTGCTTTACCTACAAAATATTTAGTTATGGTTTGAATTATCACAGGCCTTATTAAATATTCAAGTTTTTTAATCTTTTCCTTACGGGACAGAAGAAGAGCTGGACTTTAAGATACAGATTATTCCTCTGCACATTTTTGGGAGGTGGGGAGATGGATAGCTAGAGGGGGAAATGCATCCTTCCTGTGAGTTGGCACATTATTTGAAATCATGTTTAATTATAAAGTTTCATTAAAAATCTTTTGCTTAAAATTTTAGAAGCCTAATAAGATTTCCATTAATTTAAACATATCACTATTCCCACAACGGCCCAAATGCTTTCTTTTTCCTCTTTCATCCATGGTTAAATATGTAAATAAAATGTCTAAAGTCATTCTTCAAAGAAGACAAAAGAAAAAAGAGCTGAGGGAAAAGACAGCCATAAAATTCCTCCCAATTCTCCATAACATTTGCCAGAGGGGGGCCAACTCCTAGCCAGGGCCTAGCAGCAGGGGTGCCTGGCTGCTCCATAGAATCACACATCTCAAATCCCACACACAGGAGAAAAAAATAAAATAAAATATCTTTTCAGCTGGAGCCATCAAAAGGCTCTTTTCATTTATTAGTTACAGAGGTATCTTCCAGTTGCTGATTTCTCAGCGCTCTCATTTTTCTATAATAATGTTCTATTTGTTACTTGCACTGGCTCAGGCTCGTTGAATGGGTGATGCTCCGAGATAGCTCTTTAAAAATATAGCAAGTAAAATAAATGATCTAAAGCAGGATGCACTGGCTAAAATAATGGCTAGGAAAACAAGGCTGATTTAAATTGGCACATGAAAGATCAATTAAGGGAGACACAACTACAAAGGTTGGAGGTTTCCCCCTGCTTTTTTTTTTTTCTCACTTTCATTTATGCTTCTTTTTGCCTCTTAGGAGAAAAAGATTGTTATCAGTGCTATAGAAGAAAAGGGCCATGTTTTATTTCATGTGTTTTTTTCTAGAGTACTTTAATATCAATGGTAATAGAATATGTTTTACAAACATACTTGTTGAAAAAAAAAATAAAAACAAGCTCCCAAACAATCAAGTTGAGCAAAACAAACATTGAACACGTTCATTCTATGTATCATTTAAATGCCACGTTTTATTATTATTTAAATTCTACTTTTTAAAGTAGAATTTACTTGTCCATTGTAAAAGCTTTCCCCACACTTCCCTACTACCCCCAACTGAGCTCTCTAGAAGAGGAATCAGGATGAATACAAATACTAAGAAAACAGGCTTAGATTAATGAAGAATGGAAATGCCCCAACACACACTCTCTCACACACATACATACACACAGACACACTAAAATAAATAAAGCTGCTTTTTTTTGCACGTACCACTGCCTGCTTTTGTAACATTCCCCAAGGGATCTAAAAGTGCCCAAGGAAAGGTCAGTCCCTAAGACCAGGGCTTTATAAATATAATCTCCTCGATCCACTGAAAAGCCACAAAAAAGACTACTGTTTTAAAACATTTTTATGATGGCTTTTACTCGTAGGCAAAAACTAGCCACATCTTCAGGGGTTTCAAAGACAAACATTAGCCCTGGTTTGTTGTCCTTGCTTGGATCCATTTCAGCCTTATCACAATTGAAGAAGCCAACAGTTTCTTTTCTAGAGCCTGGTGGGGTATTAACTCTGACCCTGCGGGATTTGGTAGTTTCCAGGAGAATCCGTGTTCTTTTCGATAAGGAGCAGGCACTAATGGAGAGGAGCCCGGTTTGTGTGCGTGAACATGAATGAAGAGAAAGAGAGATTTTCCTTCGTCATTAATATGTTTGCTAAAACTAAGCTCAAAGGGGGGGCAAGGAGGGGTTGAGTAGAGCTAATCTTTGACTTCTGATCACCGTGCTCCTTTTCCATCTGTAAAATTGCGAATTACAGCTTGATTTGGGATTGAACTTCCTTCTTCTAGCTCTGATAGACCAATAAGCAAAATAAATCTCAAAGCTTCACTTTAAAAGTAAGCACAACTCGCTTTAGAATTATTCCCGTCTCCAAAATCTCTAAGTATCTTTTCTATAGTGGATGAAGTAACTTCCCCAAGGGTATATCTCTAGTTAGGAGATTCTTATTTAAGGAAGACTAAGGGAAAAAAAAAAAGAAAAAGGCAAACTACTTTTCGAGTGATGCCATACTGTGATTAAAACCATAATCAGGTACTTTTTCAGCAATCCTGCCTGTCCTGTTCTTTTAGGAATTCGAGACAAAGCACGACATTTGAAAACAGCTGAGATTCCAGGCTGAAAGCAACCATATTTTATGACCCTGGCAGCGAAGAGTTTATGGCACTCGTCATAAAATGCATCCTCCTCCCCACATCCTCCCTGCTAAAGCTTTGCCCCCCCTCCAATAAAGGCAGTCAAGGAGGCACCACCTTCAACCCTCTTATTAGGAGACACGAAGTCTGAAGCCTTCGCTCTCCCTGGCTTCCTACCTGAGCGAGGGAGGGCAGGCTGACGCCTTCTACAGAAAAGATCTTGTTAAACTTTCAAGGGAGGGCAACGGGAGGGAGAGGAGAAAGGAAGGAAAAGACAGAAGGAGAGAGAAACAAATGGGGCTTTTTCTAATCTGCGCCGATCAAGGAGAACCTGTAGGGGTCCTTAAGGAGGTTTCAAGGCGTTCCGAGTGATTGGAAAGTAATCACCGTGTCAGCTTCACCTTTCTCATGCAAAGTGGATGTCGTATGCGAGGCGGATCCTGCACAGGTCTTTTTTTTTTTTTTTTTTTTCCTACTTTATTTTATCCCCGGACTCAGCCGCCCCCCAAAGCCCCAGCTGCTCCGGCCCCGGGAGTTCCTGCCGGGCGGGGGAGCGGAGCCGGCACAGACAACACGCACACGCCAAGCCCTGCTCGGCAAAGCGCAGCGGAGCCGACCTATTGCAAACCCGGACCAGAGGGCGGCGAGGAAGGGAAGGGGTGGGGGGGGGATTTTTCAGGCCCCCCCTCTTCAATGGCTTAGATATTTCCTCCTCCTCCTTTATTCTGCGCTCGGATAAACCAATCCCCACCTCTCGGCGAGAAAGTGCGGAGCTCTGACCCGTTGTAGGGAGAGGAAAAATCCCGCGGAGACACCCGCTGCACCGAAAAGCCGCCCGGGACGTGTGCGAGTGGAAGCGGTGATCGCTCGGATCCCATCTGCCCGGACCCAAAAACTATCCCGGCATCGCTCTGCAGGGAANCGTCCCGGGCAGGGGCCCCGCGGCCGCCGCAGTGACCGCCGAGCCCCCAGCCCCGCTGCCCGGCCCCTCGAGAGCCGCCGCGATGGGGCCGGCGGCGAGGAACGCCGGCAGGACCGTCCTGGTGCTCTGCTGGCTCAGCGGCTTCTGCGCCGGCATCAGCTCCATGGACATCGACCGGCCCGGCGACGGGAGGTGCCAGCCCATAGAGATCCCCATGTGCAAGGATATTGGCTACAACATGACGAGGATGCCGAACCTGATGGGGCACGAAAACCAGAGGGAAGCCGCCATCCAGCTGCACGAGTTTGCCCCCTTGGTGGAGTACGGCTGCCACAGCCATCTGAAATTTTTCCTCTGCTCCCTCTACGCCCCGATGTGCACTGAGCAGGTTTCTACTCCGATTCCAGCCTGCAGGGTGATGTGCGAGCAGGCGAGGCTGAAGTGCTCGCCCATTATGGAGCAGTTCAATTTTAAATGGCCAGACTCGTTGGACTGCAGCAAACTGCCCAACAAGAACGACCCCAATTACCTGTGCATGGAAGCGCCCAACAACGGGTCCGACGAGCCACCCAGAGGATCCAGCATGCTGCCACCCATGTTTCGTCCGCAGCGGCCCAGCGGTGGCCACGATCTGCAGCAGCACAAGGACAGCCTCAGCAGAACCTCCTGTGAGAATCCTGGCAAGTTCCACCATGTGGAAAAGAGCGCTTCCTGCGCGCCGCTCTGCACTCCAGGGGTTGATGTTTACTGGAGCAGGGATGACAAACAGTTTGCTGTCATTTGGATTGCCATCTGGTCCATTCTGTGCTTCTTCTCCAGTGCTTTCACTGTACTTACTTTTCTCATAGATCCTCAGCGTTTCAAGTACCCCGAGAGGCCCATTATCTTCCTCTCCATGTGCTACTGTGTCTACTCAGTGGGGTACATCATTCGCCTCTTTTCAGGTGCTGAAAGTATTGCCTGTGATAGGGACAGCGGCCAGCTCTATGTCATCCAGGAAGGACTGGAGAGCACTGGTTGCACCATTGTGTTCCTGGTTCTGTATTACTTTGGTATGGCAAGTTCCTTGTGGTGGGTTATCCTGACTTTAACTTGGTTTCTGGCAGCTGGGAAAAAGTGGGGGCACGAAGCAATCGAAGCCAACAGTAGCTACTTTCATTTGGCAGCGTGGGCCATTCCGGCTGTGAAGACCATAATGATCCTAGTTATGAGAAGGGTGGCTGGAGACGAGCTCACAGGGTTGTGCTATGTTGGCAGCATGGATGTGAATGCCTTGACGGGGTTTGTACTCATTCCTTTGGCTTGTTATCTAATCATTGGCACTTCTTTTATTCTTTCTGGGTTTGTGGCCCTTTTTCATATCAGGAGGGTGATGAAAACAGGTGGAGAAAACACAGACAAGCTGGAGAAGCTTATGGTCAGGATTGGTGTCTTCTCAGTCTTGTATACAGTGCCTGCAACTTGTGTGATAGCTTGCTATTTTTATGAAAGACTGAATATGGATTATTGGAAAATTGTGGCAACTCAGCAGAAATGCAAGATGAACAACCAGACTAAAAATTTAGACTGCATGATGAATAACTCTATTCCAGCAGTAGAAATCTTTATGGTCAAAATTTTTATGTTATTAGTTGTGGGCATTACTAGTGGTATGTGGATCTGGACTTCCAAGACTCTTCAATCCTGGCAAAATGTTTGTAGTCGGAGATTAAAGAAGAGAAGTAGGAGAAAACCTGCAAGTGTTATTACGAGTAGTGGAATCTACAAGAAACCTCAACATCCACAGAAAACTCACCTTGCAAAATATGAATCGACATTACAACCACCCACTTGTGTGTGACCAGGTTTTAAAAAAGACTGTATCTCACCTTACAGACTTAGAAATGTCCACAGTAGAGTCAAAAATTAAAAAAATGAATGGTGCTTTTTTTTTGTCAGAACAGTTTAATATCTCAAGGCACAAAAATGTATCATGCTGAATTCAGGACCTGGTGAAACACTGAAGGTAAATGTACTTTTGGAAAGGTTTTCAGTGAAAGTAATATTGTGAATTAAAACAGTCTGTTCTGTTACTAATTTGTAGTTAAGTATTACATCCAGCCCTCAGATTAAAAAAAAAAAAGCAACAAAGCAACAACAAACCCCACAACCACAAAAAAAAATCAACATAAAACCAAAACCAAACACAACAACAAAAAATTTCAGTTTTTCATGTAGCTGAGCTGGATTTCCTACAGGTTTCTGAGTAACAAGGTATAGTCAAGTTTTATGGAGCAATGGCGTGGTTTTAAAAATGCCCAAGTGAGCGTTGTCTCTTCGGGGACACTGAGGTCCCAAGGAGACCTATCCTCAGTAAGGATGCTATCCGGGAAAGCAACTTCCGTGCTAACTTTAAAACCCTTTACAACTCAGCTCAGCCTAGTGGGTTTGGAGTGCCTAAAAATAGGTTCAATCTATAATGCTCACCAATATTCTTTCACCAAAAGAGAAACTTCCTGCACCAGACACAAACTTTGTGAATAAGAATAATGTGCAATACATTTTTTTTTTCTTACCATGACATGAAAAGAGAAACAAGTATTTTGCTGTACATAAAGACAACAAAAGAAATCTCTTAACAAAAGAACTAAGAGGTCTAGTCCTCAGAAACCCTTTAGTGTTACATTTTGTGGCTTTTTAATGGAAATCAAGCCAATGTTATACACGTTTGGACTGATTTGTGCAAAAAAAAAAGGGGGGGATCAATTCAAAGAGACCCAAAGGGNAAAGCCGCCCGGGACGTGTGCGAGTGGAAGCGGTGATCGCTCGGATCCCATCTGCCCGGACCCAAAAACTATCCCGGCATCGCTCTGCAGGGAACGAGGAAGAAGAGGAGGAGGAGGAGGAAGGGCGGTGGGAAGACGGATCGCAAAAGTGGAAGCCCGGGGAAAAGAAAGTTGCCGGGCTGCCCGCAGTAAGTTCCGCGCATCTGTGGGCTGGGGGGGCCGTCCCTTGCCCCGGCCGCGGGGCCCGGGCGATGCTGCCCCGCCGCGCCGCCCCCTCCCCGGGCCCGGGGGCGATGCCNGATGTGCACTGAGCAGGTTTCTACTCCGATTCCAGCCTGCAGGGTGATGTGCGAGCAGGCGAGGCTGAAGTGCTCGCCCATTATGGAGCAGTTCAATTTTAAATGGCCAGACTCGTTGGACTGCAGCAAACTGCCCAACAAGAACGACCCCAATTACCTGTGCATGGAAGCGCCCAACAACGGGTCCGACGAGCCACCCAGAGGATCCAGCATGCTGCCACCCATGTTTCGTCCGCAGCGGCCCAGCGGTGGCCACGATCTGCAGCAGCACAAGGACAGCCTCAGCAGAACCTCCTGTGAGAATCCTGGCAAGTTCCACCATGTGGAAAAGAGCGCTTCCTGCGCGCCGCTCTGCACTCCAGGGGTTGATGTTTACTGGAGCAGGGATGACAAACAGTTTGCTGTCATTTGGATTGCCATCTGGTCCATTCTGTGCTTCTTCTCCAGTGCTTTCACTGTACTTACTTTTCTCATAGATCCTCAGCGTTTCAAGTACCCCGAGAGGCCCATTATCTTCCTCTCCATGTGCTACTGTGTCTACTCAGTGGGGTACATCATTCGCCTCTTTTCAGGTGCTGAAAGTATTGCCTGTGATAGGGACAGCGGCCAGCTCTATGTCATCCAGGAAGGACTGGAGAGCACTGGTTGCACCATTGTGTTCCTGGTTCTGTATTACTTTGGTATGGCAAGTTCCTTGTGGTGGGTTATCCTGACTTTAACTTGGTTTCTGGCAGCTGGGAAAAAGTGGGGGCACGAAGCAATCGAAGCCAACAGTAGCTACTTTCATTTGGCAGCGTGGGCCATTCCGGCTGTGAAGACCATAATGATCCTAGTTATGAGAAGGGTGGCTGGAGACGAGCTCACAGGGTTGTGCTATGTTGGCAGCATGGATGTGAATGCCTTGACGGGGTTTGTACTCATTCCTTTGGCTTGTTATCTAATCATTGGCACTTCTTTTATTCTTTCTGGGTTTGTGGCCCTTTTTCATATCAGGAGGGTGATGAAAACAGGTGGAGAAAACACAGACAAGCTGGAGAAGCTTATGGTCAGGATTGGTGTCTTCTCAGTCTTGTATACAGTGCCTGCAACTTGTGTGATAGCTTGCTATTTTTATGAAAGACTGAATATGGATTATTGGAAAATTGTGGCAACTCAGCAGAAATGCAAGATGAACAACCAGACTAAAAATTTAGACTGCATGATGAATAACTCTATTCCAGCAGTAGAAATCTTTATGGTCAAAATTTTTATGTTATTAGTTGTGGGCATTACTAGTGGTATGTGGATCTGGACTTCCAAGACTCTTCAATCCTGGCAAAATGTTTGTAGTCGGAGATTAAAGAAGAGAAGTAGGAGAAAACCTGCAAGTGTTATTACGAGTAGTGGAATCTACAAGAAACCTCAACATCCACAGAAAACTCACCTTGCAAAATATGAATCGACATTACAACCACCCACTTGTGTGTGACCAGGTTTTAAAAAAGACTGTATCTCACCTTACAGACTTAGAAATGTCCACAGTAGAGTCAAAAATTAAAAAAATGAATGGTGCTTTTTTTTTGTCAGAACAGTTTAATATCTCAAGGCACAAAAATGTATCATGCTGAATTCAGGACCTGGTGAAACACTGAAGGTAAATGTACTTTTGGAAAGGTTTTCAGTGAAAGTAATATTGTGAATTAAAACAGTCTGTTCTGTTACTAATTTGTAGTTAAGTATTACATCCAGCCCTCAGATTAAAAAAAAAAAGCAACAAAGCAACAACAAACCCCACAACCACAAAAAAAAATCAACACAAAACCAAAACCAAACACAACAACAAAAAATTTCAGTTTTTCATGTAGCTGAGCTGGATTTCCTACAGGTTTCTGAGTAACAAGGTATAGTCAAGTTTTATGGAGCAATGGCGTGGTTTTAAAAATGCCCAAGTGAGCGTTGTCTCTTCGGGGACACTGAGGTCCCAAGGAGACCTATCCTCAGTAAGGATGCTATCCGGGAAAGCAACTTCCGTGCTAACTTTAAAACCCTTTACAACTCAGCTCAGCCTAGTGGGTTTGGAGTGCCTAAAAATAGGTTCAATCTATAATGCTCACCAATATTCTTTCACCAAAAGAGAAACTTCCTGCACCAGACACAAACTTTGTGAATAAGAATAATGTGCAATACATTTTTTTTTTCTTACCATGACATGAAAAGAGAAACAAGTATTTTGCTGTACATAAAGACAACAAAAGAAATCTCTTAACAAAAGAACTAAGAGGTCTAGTCCTCAGAAACCCTTTAGTGTTACATTTTGTGGCTTTTTAATGGAAATCAAGCCAATGTTATACACGTTTGGACTGATTTGTGCAAAAAAAAAAGGGGGGGATCAATTCAAAGAGACCCAAAGGGCTTATTGACTCTTTCTATTGTTAAACAAATTCTCACTATGAATAGATCAAGAAGCACTAGATTCTGCAAAGGGAAGCTTTGTATAGAGTGATGCTCTTTACTGTGCTGAGGGTGCACAGTTTTGTGCTGTATATATTTGTAATATACGATTATTTTTCATGCTCCACTATTTTATTAAAAATAAAATATGTTCTTTAGTTTGATAATTTTGTGTGTTCTAAACTTTCTCTGATGTGCTTTGCGGTTAATAAACTTGTTTTCTCGATTATTTGATAAAAGCACACTTTGAATATAATAGTTGTTTTTATAGTTGCCTGCAAATATAAGCAGAGAGAACAGCAATTTACTCGAAATTGCAAGTTGGAGTTAAATAAATGGATTTTGAAGTTGCACCTTTCTGTGAGCCCCTACAACTGAGAAAACAGAATGGGAAGAAGCTTTAGTGATGCAAAAAAGCTGCAGTGGTGTAGAGTAGCACCGTGTTTACAAAGCGCTGAGATTACAACAATGATCCTTGGTTAACACCCCTTGAAAATTTGCATAGGGTATGTCCAGCATGTTAAAGATAGCTGGCTCACTTCACACAGCTCCAGTACAATGCAGGCTCTCCCCTCGGGGGAATTTGCCGCGTCCCCCCTCCTTCTGACACCACCCAAAGGATCACTATTATTTGCGAAAAGACTTAGGGAAGACCGGGAAATACAAATACCGGAGTTTGAATGCTGCTTTAGGGAAGTTACCCCATAAAGTTAAAATTGTAAATGCGTTTTCAAGAAGTTTTTAGCGTGATTTTGCATGAACCTGAAGTTTTGCGTGCAGTTGACCGCCAGGCTGTGTGATCACCTGGTGGGACAGGAGTGGAGCCTCACTTTGTCACACAGGCTGTTCTAGAAAACCCTTTGTCAGGTATCCCATCACAGAAGGAAGAGAGAAGATCCCTGTGACAGTCATCTTGCGGCTGGGAACTTTACAACTAAAGGTTCTTTATTAGTGGTCTCTTTTTTCCACTTACCTGTGTAGTGTGACAGATACATTTTTGCCTTCTTGTACTCTTTTTAAATATTTCCAGCAATGACGAGGAACTTGAATGACAAAAACTATATCAGAGGTATTATTAATAATCTTTACTTAAAATGCACATATGCAAAGCAGCTTTCAATATAAAATTTATCTTTGGGGGGGAAGAGAAAATACATTTTTACTCCTTTGTGCCACAGTTTGATACACAGCTTCCCTGGAAGTTAATGCTGGGAGGGGACACCATGCTGGAGCCAGAGTAGGACATTGCACTAAACAAATCCACTTCTGAAACTACTGAATTGGTGCCTGTGCATCTGTGTATGTTCTGATGAGGATCAGTTGCATTTAAACCCTATGAAATATAAAGTTTTAAAATAACCCATGTATGGCAAATTGCTACAGGAACCCTTCAACTGTGTGTTCTGTTCTTGTGTGTGTCACCTTGCAGGAACATATCTGCCTCACACGAATTTAGTCTCTGATGTAAAGGTTAGTGCTGGTTTTAGTAGTGACAGGTTTGTTTAGAGAATGGTTTCAGGCTTCACTCTGAAACAGTCACCGAAATAAACATCTCGTGATTTTTGTAGGCTATAGAAAACGATTTGCTTTCTTTGTTGGTGATGAATTCTTACAGCCTGCTATGAGGATCCTGGAGAAGGAAGAGGGAAAAACATGAAGGAAGATGTTCAGCAGTGGCTGAATTCCCGCTGCCATTCTGAATTTAATCAATTGTCAGCTGAGGCCCTTCATTGTCACCAGAGCAGAACTGCAAGTTTGATGAAAATGCCAAGTATGAAAGCTTGGCTAAATGCATCGGGTTACAAAGAGATTCTTGCTAAGCTGTAAACTAAGTATTCAGACTTTATTTAATGTTTGCAGCTATTCAGGAATTATTATTTGGGGAGGGGTTTACTGGTGAGCAAACAAGGTTCTTCAGTGTTGCTTCTTTCTTTGCGCCAGGACTAGTACACTGTAAATGCACCAGGATGTAATGTTTGATTTAAGGACATCTTAAGAATTAATTATTTCAGAATTTGTACTTCTTACTGTCCCATAACTCCTAACAGTCTTAACAGTTTAATATTGAAGTTGCTGCTTAAGGAATTGGAAGATTACGATTAAGGGAAAGTGATCTTTTCACAACATTTCATTAATATAGCATTATTAATAATGAACAAATAATTTTATTCCTGTCTTAGAAGGCTGCATATTAGTTACATTATAATAAAACAAAAAATTAAGACAATATCTCGAAAATATTCTTTATTAAACTTCTTTAGTTTTCACAGTAATTTTCAATTTTAGTGAAATCATGTTTGTATTTTTACTTGTTGAATTTTTTAGGATTTTCCTCTAAGTACTGTCGAGGCCTATTAGGTATTTGCTTATCATCAGACTTTCAGGAAAAGTGTCTGTATGTGGTTGCATTAACAATCCAGTCACTCCATAGGAAACTTGTTGAGGAAGGCACATCCAGTGGCATTTATCAGACAAAAATCCTGAAAGGAATTCATTCTGTTAGTGTTCACACACCCTGGAAGTCAGGAATCGGGTGTTTGCCACATGCCTGTGTACAGGTGCCCTGTTTGAGCAAGGAGAGAACTCACGAGGGTAGAAATTGTCCCAGACTGTGTTGTTGTGTCTCAGCATTCAGGCAGAGATTTGTGTGTTAGGGCCAGGCAGAAGAAAGGCAGAGTTCCTTTTTTTCTGACCAGGTTAGCTTGGTAGAATACTTACGTTTACTGAAGAGCGATTAATGAGGTAGGAGTATGAGATCAGCAAGGGAAAATGGGATTTGGGGAAAAAAACCCACGAAATTCTAATTACAATAGTAAAAGTCTGGTTTCTCAGTGAAATGCTGATGGTTCTTATAAACAGAAATATAATTAAGCTCGGTAGTTTCAGGGTTTAGTTTGAGATGTGACATGTTAGGACACTTTGAACAGCACAGTGCAAGCACCGTAGTTGAAAGGATGTGAGGAGCTCAGTCAAGGAATGTTCAGATCTCTTATCAGATTTTTCCCAAAGTAACATTTCATGTGTATGTTATTATACGGCCATTATTCACACATGGCTGTCATCCCGTGGCTTCCAACTATACGAACAGCCCAGTAACAACAGTGTCTGTAACATACACCCTTCTTATTCTAACACTTAAAGTCCATGGCTTCAAGGGGATGGTTCTGTAATGATGGGATATTATGTGCTCAGGTGGTCGTTTGATGACAGGTGGTCTCCAACAACAGATGGCCTCAAAGGAGGAACTTCAGTGCATTTCAGTTTAAAACATTTACACATTTCTTAAAAAGAAAATATTTTGAAATGTTATCCTTGTGTAATGTTCTTAAGCATTTTAGACAGAGTAGCCAATTTATTAACACTGACAGATGATAAATCAGGGCATCCTTTAAAAGGTGGGTGATGGTGATTATGTGGTCTTGGAGCTTGCTTTGATCAGAAGTGACAGGCCTGTAAGGTCTGTGCCACTCAATCCCCCCTGAAGGGAGATCAGCACCTGTTTGCACTTTGAGGCTCCTCTACCTCCCACTGCCTTCCAGCACTATTTCATCTTTTTTAACACACTTGATGTTGATTAGCTTTAAGCAAAGTCATTATTCATTTACAAAACGCTCCTTGATGGAGCTTACTCAAAACTGTATTTCAGTAGCAGTGTTTGTGCTGTTGCAGTTAGGGTTGTATCAACATCGCCATTGCAAGAGCTTTATTTCCAGTGAGCCACAAGTTAAAATCAGCTTGGGTGCTAATATTAACCTGATTTCTTTTGTTTTGGTTTTTTTATGGCTCAAGCAATAGCATGTATTGCCCATGAGCCTGTTCAGCTTGAGCTTTCTGTATCTTTACATGTTTATCCAGAAGAGGCACATGATCACGTTTGTGAAACAAACAGGTTCTGGTTTGGTAGATGTGATTTTAGCTCAACAAACACTGTTCCAAATAGCTTTGGGTCTTTCTTACGAAATGTAATGGGTATTTCTAGAAAATAGCACAAACGAGGCTTTGACTTCACCAAGTCCCAGAAATGAGTCCTCGTAATTATTTCATGTTGTGAAGGCAGGGCTTTGCTACAGAGTTGCCAATCCAGATGCAAATGCACAGTGCAGCCATCAGTATCTCATTAGTTAATTCCAGTGTGTCTGGGAACAGATGTGGTTCGTGCCTGTCTGGTTTGGGAGCCCAGCTCTGCTTTTCCTGGAGTAGCAAAGTTAAAGCTTTGGGGAGTTGGACATCAAAGGCAGGACGGAGTGATCATTGTGTGTATTTGTAAGGCATTGTTTAAAAAGGAATTCCTTCAATTTGTTGTCACTAGTTTCTTCCTTCTATTCTTCAAGATCTCCTCATGGATCTGCTCCACTAAAGTCAATGGGTGTCCAACTAATTTCAGGGTATGCTTTCAATCAAACTTCCTATCTCAGGGAAAGCATGTGCTACAGGAAAAGTTGTTATTTTGATATTTTTTTCCCCACATCAGAGCACTTTTTGAAAGTCCTGATGTGACATAAATTCAGGATAAGGGAAAAAAATATCAGTGAATGAAATTATTTCAATTCCATTTTCTGCTATGTTGAAATGAACAAAGCACAGTATGTCGCAAAACACAGTGTCATTTCAAAATGAAACTCAAAAATATTGGATGTTGATAAAGTTAGAAAGGAGATTTATTTTTGTTGGGTTTCTTTTCTAGTGTATTTTTGCTTTTTGAGAACTACACTTATATTTATTGCAAAATGCTCAGTATTAATAAATCTGCATTTCCTGATGGCAAGACAGCTCATCAAAAAAACCAAGAATTCTTCCTTCAATTCACGTTTTTGCTCGCTGCCTTTTGCAAGGGGCTCAGACCTACAGAATCCACGGGAGCTAACGATGAGCAGCGACATTTTGAGTGGAGCCCACGATGTGCACCTTGTTTCCTCCTTTCTTCACTGATCAGCACCTCTGTTCCCCTTCCCCTCTCCTCCACTGCTGATCAGTCTTTCATCGTCTGCATGTGAGTGCCTTCTCTTACCCTCCTCTCAAGTGATCCCATCCTCTCACTCTCTAATCTGCCCACACACAGCTTTCTGTGGTACTGGCCAGTACCTAGGACTGCTTTGAGCTTTTTTTTTTTGTTCCACATAAACGAAAAGATATTTCAAAACTTGTGTTTTATCTTTCTTTTTGGATAAAGACTGTGGTAAGAAACGGAGGTTCAAAGTTCTGAGCTACCAAAGGTGCTGATGAACACAGGAGACTGTGAAGAAGAGACTGCCAGTTCTGAGCAGGTGCCTTCAACTTAAAAATACTCTTTTGTTGAAGAAAAGCATTGTTTGGTGCTGTCTTATGTATTTGTTATTTTATATTTCTTTTATCGGAGACTAATGTTTCTCTGTGTGAAATAATAAACAGGAAAGGGAGAAAGGACATTTGATCAATTGATAAAACAGGGGGGGGAAAGAAAAGAGCCACCTTTCACTCCAAAGCTTTCAGCCTGAGGAGAGGTTTGTGTGCCTCAAAGCTGGCAAGTTTTTCCCAGTTACACCCGGCTGGTCTAACAGAAACATTCTACGAGCCTTTCTCAGAGCCCGAGTTCCTCCCAGCTAGAGTAATGCTATGCTGACGACAACATTACAAGTAGCAATGATGAGTCTCATTTTGACCTTTGTGGTTCTGTAAACGAATTCTGAAACTGGACTATGATCATTACAATGCTTTGATAGTATTAGAATTGTAGTATTGAAATCTGCACCTTTGGTATTCCTTCAGTTATACCATCTTTCTTCTTTTTAAGATTTTAGTGAATCTGGTCAAAATATTTTTATTTTATGTTGTCAGGATTTTGTTTTGTAAATGGATTTTTAGAGGCCAGATTTCTATTGAGGTTTTACACTTCTAATTACTGTGTTGAGGCATTTTTAAATCATGTCATCTTTTTTTCTTTTTTAAATTACATAAAAGAACCTTTTTTGTTCTTTAGGATCCTGATTTTAGTAATGAGATATGACAGTTTCCTTAGACATCTCATACTTTTGCAACAACCTCAATGCAGTGTTTTAGTTTCTTCAATAAGCCTTTCTTGTTTGACATAAGACATGCGAGTAACATTTTAAGTTATTCATGGACAATTAGTAGAGAATAGAAACCAAGCTACATATCTACATAGGACGTTTATGCTAAATTAACTCGATCAATTTGAAACCAGATTAAAGAAAAGCTATTTACTTAAGTTGATGCAATTCCCAGTGCAGGCATGGTGATAACTACAAAGGTAATTTTGAGGACAGAGCACTGGACCAAGTAAATCTGAACTGTGGCATTTGGAAGAGCAAGTCTCACTTTAGAGTGTTTTAGGTTTGCAGATCTCTTCAGGTGTTTTCAGCAATTTCCCTGTTAGAAGTTTTTGTAGTTGAATTGAAGCATAATTGAGGTCCATAAGCAGAGAGCAACAATTCCATTCTCCTGTATATCCACGACAATTTAAGGCAAGAGCTGCTGCCCGTTTATGGAACAGCACTTCTGCTGAGCTTGGATTTTCACCCACAAACTCAGCTCCCGGATTCTCTCAGCTTTATGTCTTCGTTATGGTAGTGGTCAAGTTACTTTGCACAAGAGTGGCTTGTTACAGTGTCATGGTTAAGATAGGACAGACAAAAACCTTTTCCTACAGCTTAAAGTCACCTCCAGGGGGTTATCTGAAACTTAGCTTGTTCTTCCTCCTGTCCTCTCTGATATCTGTATGTAAAGATATTCAGAGCCGAGCTCTGTGTTTCAGGTGGATGGAACAGACCACTAGATGTGTTTTGTTACTTCTAGGCCTGCCATAAACAAAGAATCATCCAGAAAATTTCTTAAGGAAGGGTGAGCCTGCATTTCAGCTGACTCTCAGCTAGTCTGGAAAAGTACTTGGAGTGCTTGAAATCTTCACTGAAACACATACCCAAACTTTGGAGGTGTTCTGACTGGTCCTTGTAACACCAGCCACAGACAGTGCCAACCCTGCTGCTGCAGCATGTGGGAACTGGCTTACAAAGAGGCAGCTGTAGTAGTTTAGAGTAGTATTTTTTGCTTTGTTTCAGTCTTGGTGCTGAGATAGAAACATAAAGGTTGGACCAAATTTTATGTTTCTTTTCACACTCTGTAATAGCTCTTCAAAGACCTCCTTTGCATATCTAACAAGGAGAACTGTGTGAAAGAGACTTCTGAATCTGGAGTGCTTGTAGGGTTGTCTTTGATAGCAAATTTCACAAGAAAGTAAACACTGACTGAGTGTATCCATAAGGAGTGAGTTGAAACTTTGCAAATTGTGAGATAGAAGAAAGAAAATTGAACATAGGTAGTAAGTAGGCTAAAGATATTGGGAACGGAACCATAGGAGGGGAGGGAGGGAGTTGTCACAGTATAAGTTCTCAAGCTAGCAATGCACAAACTCAACTCCTTGTTTTTTGCACATTAATGTAACCTGGTTTCCATGGTACTGCTCTGACCCACTACTCTCCTGGCTATCGTGCCTAAGTGTATCAATATTTACAGTGGAATCTGATTATCTAATTTTATGCACAATATCCTACACAATTAGAAGAATATTACAGTGATACATCTTTTGATAAAGTGAAGTTACCAATGGTTTTTACAACAAATTATAACGCAGTGGCAAGAGAAGGTTTGAAGAATAATCAAATTCAGAACTCGAGCCATTGCTGGTTTTGTTAATTAACTTATCTGGGGCAACAGATTCTTCTGCATGTTTCTTTGAAAATTCCACCCTTAGAGCCCACATAGTTGGGAGGGTGAAGGGATTTATTACACAGCTCTTTGATTAGTTTTGAAAATTACTCAAGGCCCTTCATTTGCAGGATATGGTAAAGCCAAATTTAAGGCAGAAGACGGCTTGTCCTTTACTCCTTTTTTTAACATCCAAATGTGGCTTCATACAGACCGCTGGTGGTTACTGACCTCTGAGCGAGGTACTGAATGAACCAGGTTCTGCTTTTATGAAGTACTACAGGAAACACCCAGCGAGACCGGGGCATTGTCACGTTCAAAGACTAAAGTGAAGAACAGCCCAGGACTGGGCTGGGTCCAAGTGTTTGTTTATTTCAGCCCTTGATAAGCAGAAGCCGCCCTCTCCTGTGTAGGCACAGATTGGAAATATGACGAAATGGAACAATGGTGAGGTTGTCTTCCCCTCCCCAGGCTGCTGTAATTCCCAGGGTTTCAGGCATGACACGCAACACCGAAGCAGAATCACAGCCAGAGTGAGTACTCAGTGGATCATGTAGTCCCCGATAAAAAAGACATTCGATTTATCTAAAAATATTACGTGTTTCCTAGAAAAAAAACCCCAAAATTCTGAAAGTAATAATTCAGAAGTTATTTTGAGAACTCGAGTTGCTGTTTCTGTTTACAAATTCTGCATCCAGGTCTCCACCTGCTGAAACTTCCATGTGTCTCTGGAGGCCAGGAAGCAAACGAATTATTTTTCTTTTCAGCTTGGGGGTCATAGGGCTCAAAAGGGCTGAAAATGTCGTGGTGACCCTTTAGTGAAACCTGCTGCAGTGTTGTGCCATGGGTTTGCACTTCCACGCGCGCACTGTGGCTGAGCAGGTGGGAGCTCTCCGTGGGACAGCGTGGGCATTGCCGGGGTCCCTGTCACACCAGCTCCCATCCTGGGATTTCCCATTCTCGCTGGAGCCACAGTCCATGTCCCTGGAAGAGTTCCTTTCCCAGATTGTAGAGAACCAGAACTGTATTCTCCCGTGTATCACTCACTGTAGCAGAGGGTGTTTTAAATACCAGCACTGGCAGTGACAGTTTTTGGCTTCGTGGTTTTGTACTAGTTAGAAGTAATTCTCAGTTAGAAGCTGTTTCAGTTTGGCAACCCTCGTTAATGCCCCTCTCCTGCGAGTAATCTCCATTTGACTGCATGTCCCCACCTTCTTGCCTTAGTGGTGACTGTGCAGCCGGGTATTTAAAGCATCAAAGAGCTGCTGTTTGAAATGCGACCTTAAGCGAACTCTCCATGTCTACAGCAGAACTCAGGATGCAGGAGACTGATGTTCTGGTGCCTTGTTTGATGTGTTTAACACAACAGACATATCTACAACTTGGTATTTAAAAACATCAACAAAAACAAACAAGTGAGTTTCATTTACATAACAAAAAGTTCCTTGGCCTTGCAGGGAAGTTTCTTTGAAATGTGCGATTGTTTCTCTCCCTGATGGGAGCGGGATCGGCCTGGTCTGGAGCTCAACCTCTTGTTTCATAACACACACCAAAAGGCAGAATTTCAGTAAATGAGATCTGTTCCTTCCACATGCAAGGGCATTTAAAACATCAGACCACAGCTCAAACTGCTGGGGCTCTACCATTATTTGTTTTTTCCTAAAGTAGTCCTTTTTTGCCAGCTTTGCAACTGGTTGTGACAAGCACAGAGTCTGCC
This sequence comes from Sclerurus mexicanus, assembly GCA_013396755.1. Lineage (NCBI taxonomy): Eukaryota > Metazoa > Chordata > Aves > Passeriformes > Furnariidae > Sclerurus > Sclerurus mexicanus. The sequence continues at coordinate 65,593 of VWZF01004706.1, read as the reverse complement.
TGTGACTGATGTACAAGTGTACAATTCACAATGCAGTTTCAGCAATAACCCTGGGTCGCTGCAATGAGTGATTCATGGCTTGTTTTCTCATTTTATCTGTTCAAAACCATACACTACTCCAATAGTTACAGTCTGTGTGTAGTTTAGTAAATGTAAATGACAAAATATCCTTTTCTGTCATCACAATCTGGAAGTACATAGAACTCTCACCACATTGATATTTCAAGCCAGTAAATCATATTTCAAGGCAGATTTAATCTTTTAGATTTGTACTTCAAATCTACAAGCTCACTGTGTAGTAAGGCTTTTTTTTCTTTTCTTTTTTTTTTTTTATACAGAAGGTCTTCTCTCTGCATTACCTCCTTTTCATTCACATTATGTGCAGAAGTAATTTCTGATAACAACAAAAACAACCAGCAAAACAAATTCCTGTGTTAATGAATGCTGCTCACGATAGGGAATGAATGGTGGGTTTCCATTTGTTTTCTGTGTTCCCGTGGGATGAGTGACACATGATTAATGTGTTACTGGTATATCTCAGACTTCAGATGAAAAATAAATCTAGTACAGTAAAAGTGACAGTAGAGTAATCCCTGCAATATATTGTGGCACTCAACAGAGCAGAACATAACAAACTGGGCGCTTGCGTTGTGCCCAGAACCATGAAGCTGTAACTAAAATAAACACTCAAAGTTTCATGGATTTGAGTCCGCTACCTTGGATCTTTATATGGCTTCAGTTAGTGTAATACCTGATCACCTCCTGTACGGTTTGTTAACCCAAATACTGGCACCGAAGCTGTATCATCCTGGTGCAGATGGTGAATGAAATGCACCGCAGTGCAGAGGAACCGTTCCCAGCTAGCGAGGCAAGAACACGTTGGAGGGAGGCACAGCTGAACCGCTGCAGGCACTGCTGACTCACCCAGCGACCGAGGGTAAATACCCCTCCGTCAGCTGAGCTGGAAGCCACGGTTTTGAGATCCAGCATCAACAATGTCTCACATCTGCACGGAGCAGTGGTTCCCACAGGTGCCCTGGGAACGCAGCAGGAGCAGTGGCGCTGTCTTTCAGGAGCGAGCTGGAGCTGAGTGATGGTATCTGGCTACTGTGCTCCCAGTTCCAAAAGATTCGTGAAGCTGCGAGACTTGTTGTGTCTCGTGGGCCGAGCTGATATCTTGGCAGGGCTCCCATATCCTCCTGGATTCCTGTGGGTAATGAGGAACCAGGTTTTTTTTGTATGAGGGCAACACTATACCTTGCCTCTGTGCTGGCGCTTTCATCTTCATAGTTTTGGCAAGAGCAAAGCCTTGAATTACCAGTCTGCAACGTAGCAGTAAAGCTAAGGCAGAGCAAGAGAAGGGATATGGCTTTTGAAGGGGAGTCTGGATGGTAGAAGCTTGGAAGAGATTGGAGCCTGGGATGCTGAAGATACGTGAATGTCTGGTGACTTACATGTTTTATAAAATACAACACGTTATTGGGTGACTGAAATTTTATTTTCTTATTTTATAATCCTTCGTAAAATTGTCTCTATGATGAGGTTTGTGAGCGATCAAAACTTTGTATCATGGGCAATAAAGATAACAGATAGTTCCGTCTGTGACAAAATGATTGCAATGTGCATTCCCAGTTTAGCACTTCATGGAGTAAATACTGTCCCTCAGCTTTAGATGTTACAGTACAACTTTTTTTATTGATCATTTATTCTGCTTGTATATAGTTACTCAATAGTCAGGAGATTCTGCATTACAGCCACACCTTTTTGCTGGAGAAGTTTGATTCATCTGCCAAAATCTAACATTTTCCATAGATTATCTAAGGAATCTCCCCCAGGAATTTAGGTCTATGCCTTGCCCAGCTCCTAAAACTCAGACAACTACAAAAGAGATTTGAGGCAGCTGATACCATCAGCACAGTAAATCATTCTTGTAAAGAAAATAATAAATTCTAAGACAACTTTACAAATTCTGTTCGGGCTCTTGTTCCCCAAATAGGCATCTTTAAAACATGTTGAAAATGAGGTGACCACAGTTTATTTTATTGCAGCGCCTGTAAAAATGCTGTGCGTTATTTGACCTTTTTTAAAAAAAACTAAGTTCTTTTTGTTCATGGTCCTGGCTCAGTCTGTGATTGGTCACTATGTTTTGGGAGTGCCTGTGCCAACAAGAAACAGAGCTGACGCAAGTACTGGAAAAGCATCTTTTCCTGTCAGTTAGGAATTCTGTCAGTGAGAAAAAAGGAAAAAAAGGGCCCATGTTTCTATTTTTCCTTTAAACCACTCCACCTATTAATTAGGCCACACACCCTCGGTGAGCATAGCATGGACAAGAAAGACTGGCAAAACCCAGTATGTCTGTCATGCTTTGGCAGGTGAATAACATTCACGGACACAGGAAGTGTAGAACACCTAGAGAAAGCTCAGCTCATATTTAAGAGGAATTAATAAGCAGAAGGGCCTTATCTCTGGGGATTTACCAGTTCTTACTGTGGTTTGAATTGCATAAGGGTAGGAGGAGAACGGTGCCCCTTTCCACCCATCAGCCCCCACCCACGGCAGCATGGTGCTAAAGGAATGTTAGGCATGAGGGGTAATTAAAACCATTGTAATAACTGTGCAGAATGTGTCACCCTTGCCTGCAGCTTCCCCATCATCTCAATTCACACCCTACCCCTTTCTCTTTGCTCCACCCAAGCTTTGGTTTCCTTCACCCACTCATGACTTTTGTGCTATCTTTCCAGCCTCCCACTTTGTGCTGCCTTTCCTCTGGAGTAATGACTGGTCTGTTCGTCACTGCACTGCTGGATCCATAACGACTGAATCGATGAAGTTACCAAACAGCAATTAAATCAGCATTGGCTCTAATCGGTATTCTGATCTATCACCATCCGACCATGTGCAGGTAGGATAAAAGGCAGGCTACGTGTACATCATTGAAGATGAGCACATTCAAGAGACATGGGCATGCTTTTAGTGAGGAAATGTGGGTCCAGCTGGCCTGTCCCCTGTGCTGAGTTGATGTTCGTGCTGATCTTGTTACAGAGGACAGGAAGGATGTGACTGGTTTATAATACAGGACTCGAAGCCATTGAAGTTGATTCGTGTGGAATCACGTTTGCTCAGTAACACTCCACTCATCTGCCTTTTCCCAATGCATTGTGCCTTGCTAACAAAGGAGCAGGTTCAAAACCCACGAGTGCCACAGAAGACACGAGGCTGGGTTTCTAGGAACTCAGATAGCAAAGGTGAGCCACAGGCTTTAAGAGAGCAGTTCCACTTTGACGTGGGCCATATCATTGACCAGAAGTCAGGGAAGACTTGTACTTGGAATACCCAGTTTTTGGGATGATATGCATCAGCTTGAGTAAATCAGGGCTGCTCAGCTCTTGGCAAAGCTTTGCTCAGTAAGGGACCATACAGAATATTCATAGGTTTTCAAGTTGACAGGACAGATTCCCTTCTTTCTCACAGCAGTATCGCTGGGATGTAATCCCATCAGGTTCAGCAAGGCACCTCGATGCCCTCTGGTTGCTGAGAGTGGCCCTGGGAAGCGTTCTCATCAATCCTGTGTGTGGCTTTTCTCTGAACTGCTCTTCCTAGGGAGATGTTGTTACAGGCAGGAAGTGTTTGCCATCATGAAGCTCCAAAGCTGAAGGAGAGGTAAAATGAACCAAGCTCAGTGAGGGAACAGCAGAGATCACAGCTTAGGAGGGAATCTCGAGGTAGGTATTTCACCTGGTGTTTCAAGTCGTGAGTGTTTGATTTACAGCTACCCCCAGTGGGTTTGGAAAGCTGCTTGAACTCTCCTCTGTTTCATGTTTATTTTTTACAAACACCATAGTGGATGGATTCTCACGGGGTAACTGTGTGAGACAAAAGGATGCTTTCCATTTTGATGTGTAATTTGAGTACCTTTCTTTTTCCTCAGGGGTAATCAAAACTCACTGAAAAACACATTATTTGGTTATTCCTACTTTTAAATTTGGGCTGTAGTGACTATTTTAAACCCACAAGTATTAATTTTTTTTTGTTTTGCTGATCTGGGTGGGTTTTTTAGCTCTTGCAAAATAAATTCTCCTATCCAAACTAAAATCTCATCACATTTTAGACACTTTGCCTAAAAGCTCCAGTCCTTTCTTTTTTCTCTAAATATGATGGAGTGTAAATATTGTCATCCTCGGGATGTTCATTGTGAACTCTTGTTTTTCACTTTTTTTTCTCTCTCTTTCATCACAACTAAGCCCTATGGAAAGCCCAAAATTTCTTTTAGCCTCTTTCTAAACCCCCTTTCCTATCTTTTCCTGAAGAACTGGATGTTGGCCACAGCTTGCGAGTGGATTTGGCAAGTGCTATTAAACTCTTTCACATGCCTAGCTGATGAGTTTTGCTCCCACACCCAGAGTTAGGCTGATTGCCTGATTTGGGGCCAGGAAAGAAGGAATTTTCTCTCTGGTCAGACTGGCAGATATCACTGGGTTTTTTAGACTTTTTTTTTCTTCCTCTGAGTTCAACACACGCTTGCCAGAGTCATCTAACAAGCACATTTGTGCTTAGCAGCGGCACAAATCACTGGTACTATACTTCATCTTTTCTATCCCCTTTCTAATAGTAATTGTTGTGTCCCTCAGGCTTTTACCTCAGGCCTAAACGTCTTTATGTGATGGTGGGAAGTGTCTGTGAAATGTAGGGAGCAGCAATTTCGTGGACCCTTCTGGAGGAGCATCAGTTGCACAGTTGTCTCTGCTCCCGGACTTGATGATTCTGCCACGCTTTTGTAATGACAGTGCTCCGGTGAGAAAGAACTGTTGGAAACAAATACTGAGGTTTTTACTGCTATGAAACTAAACAATTGATCTGTTTCTCTTTGGATTAAAAAGAGGTATTTCACAGGTATCATCAGATGATCTAGAATTTCATAGAGCAGGGTGCAGATTCTGAGTCACTGCTAAGTTTTGTCCTGCAGCAGAAATCTTCAGAATTTCATCCTCGCTGGTACCTGTAAACATGGCAATATCTGTTGCTGCAGATGATGAGTTCCCAAGTGAGAATGACTAATTCCATTTTCCTGCCTGTTCTGTGACACAACAGAATCAACGGGTGACTCAGCTACACAAGGATCCTGAAACCTCTGGGCCCTCTGTCCTTCGATTTAACAGTGGAATTGCAATGAAAAGTACAGAACACCAATAGGAAAGTACCACAAAAATGCAAGTTCAAGTACAAAGATTACCTAATTACATATGCAGGCAGGTAATTTAGTGGGTAATTGCCCCAATTACAAATTCAGATGTGAGCTTCTGTAGATGCAGGAAGAATGTTTCTATTTCTTGTCTTTGAAAATGCTGAGCCCTGTGTACAACCCTACAGACACCCAAATGCTGCTGAGACCTTGGCACATGTTCTGTCTTCCGTGAGAGCTTTTTCTGCTTCTGTAATTTTATAGATCGTTTCCCACACATAATTATGTGCTTCAAAGTGCATTTTCTGGATCTCCAAGAATGAACATTGACCTCATTCGAGGGAATATAACTTATGTTTTTCTATTCCCTCTCTGTACGGCGTAGATTCCTTTTGGGCTTTGATGGATTAAGAGAGCAATGTCTCTTCTTTTCATCATTCTTCATAATGAATAATAAAAATTCTCAACATCATCTGTGTTCTTAGAAGCTGAGCACTGCACTCAAGTATTCGTTAAACAAGGTTTTTCTGGCAGTTAATTTTTTGTTGGTTCTATCCACATTATTATTTCACCTGCCAGGTGATTTCTCAATTATTGTGGCATTATGCAGTCCACATAAATAATATTGGTTCTCAACTATATTAAGTATAAAAAAGAGAAAGGTAAAGGGGTAACCAAAGCATATTCAACTGATGTAAGTTTCATAGATTTTGTAGGAGATTCCCCAGTTTTCATCACCTGAACGTTTCACTCCAAAATATTTAAATGAATTTTTCATGTGGTTTGCTTTGAAAGTAGACACTTACAAAGTGCACGGAATCTTCTGCTTTCTCTTTCCCGGCTCATTGATTTCCATAGCAAATGCACCGGTTGCACTGTTAAATAAAGTCTCTTTAAGTGCCAGTCCTGCTCCTGCAGCTTGGACTGGGAGAGGGAAGCAGGATGCTCTCCAGTTCGTGCATCATCACTGTAATTAAAGCCTCATATGCAAGATTATACTTTCAGCAATAGCCCTTTATTGCATTGATCTCATCAACACTTGAAAGGTTCTTTTGCAATTAATGATTTTGCATGAGCATAAACAATTGTTCTGTGATGGACAGAGAGATGGCAACTGGCACTGATAAGGCCAAGTGGCCAAAACAGAAAAGATCACCTGATTCCATTTGCTTTTTCTTTAAAAAAAAACAAAACAACCACAAAACTAAACTGGAGTATTGGTGGTCTTTTGTGTTTGGGTTTTTTTTTTTTTTAAACCAGAATGCTAATTTTTGGTTTTGTTTGTCTTTTTAGCTCTTACAAAGGAAACTCCCCTCCTATCCAAGCTGAAATCTCCACAGTGATTTCTGATGATAAATTGCCTGGAAACTTCTTTTTTAATTATTTTTTTTATCCTTACCAACCTTTGGATAAACAACCTGAACTCTGTTTTTGCCTTTTTTCTCCATAGATCATCACATCCAAGCTGTATGGAAAGGCTTAACCTCCCACTTGCAAAGCCCATCTAAAATCCTTCTTTTCTTCCCTGTATACACGGGTGAAATGCAGATTCCTCATGTTGTATCTGAGGAGTAAAACCTCTTTCTGCCAACACCGGTGAATTCCATGTTATCTCCATTTTATCGGTAACACGTTGCTGCAGAGATTATCTCCCCGATGTCTTGGCTGGATTGTGTTGTGTCATGACCTGCCTCTGGCTCGGCTTTACAAGATGCCCCTTCTGCACCACTTCAAATACTCACAAGGCTCTGCGGATTTCGTTACCAAACATCTTTCACGCGCTAGCTGGGTGTCGTATCCACAACTGCTCCTTTTGATGTCACCTTTATCACTTAATTATTATTTTGCAGGTAAGCCGCTTTGCTTTGTTTGTATTACCTCCGAGTACAGGTGGAGCATCTCTGAAACATCTCCTAAGTAATTGCACTGTAATCCCTGTAATGCCCTTTACAATGTCTCCTCTGCTGTGATGTCAGTACAAGAGTGGCATTAGTTCAAGGTGTAATAGGGTTGCTTTTCGTTGTGCTGACCGGGATCAGTGGCCAGGTTGGGTGTGTTTCTCCTGCCCATCATCTTCCATAAACTCTCTGGTGAAAGAACTCCTGGGTTTTTTGTATGCGCTGTGTCATTGCAGAGTGGACTCTGATCCATCACCAAGGCTCACAAGCGTAACTGTAATGAAAATAATACATTATTATAATTATTTGGGGTAATTGTGGGACAAGGGGCATTGTGTTTTTAAGGTGGGCAATCAAATCTTCTGGTTCAGGATATGAGCTGATTGCCACTTTGGTTGGGAAAGAATTATCGTATCACTTGTAACCTGCCTTACAAAACCAGTCAGGTGCATCCTTTTCTTTTTGCCTCCCTCTAAAGCGTTCATTGTGTTTCTGAGTCATAATCACACTCCGTCACACTAAATGCTTTTTCAGAAGTGACAGCCTGTAGTAGCTCTTCCCCCTCTATTGCCCCAACCTGGGCCCCATTTATGTCTGTGACAGTTTGGAAAATGCTTTGAAAATCCCACCCTTTTCCACCTGACTTTAATCCCGTTCATCTATATGGTAACAAACCCTTAGATATGATTCAAATATGAACTATGAAAATTTGTAAAAATGCTCACAGCTGCGTGAGTCTTAAAGTTTTGTTCTCTCTTGATTAAATATTTAAGGGTTTTACTTAACATTCATTAATGCCAAAAAAGCCTTTGATCTTTCTTCCACTAGGGCGTGGAATCTGCCTTTTGTTAGCCAGCACCAAGGCTAAACAGGTACTGAATTACTTTTGATTGCACAGCTAAACCTCTTTAACAGAAAAAAGATACTTTGTTTACTTACCTATATCTATAATAACAGTCAGGTGCATTTTGTTTATTAAGGTATAAACTTTTCACAAAGAATGGTCAATACAGTCTCTAAGGTGGCAGGTCAGGCACTCTGAGTAAAGAGCTCCATAGGCAAGGGAAAGCCCCTTATTTACCATGAGCATAAAATAATTCAAGAAAACAATTACTAGTAAGTTTTTCGTGCCTTTGTGGAGCCACAGATGTGAGCTGGAAGGTTCTGAGTCGAGCTCTGTTGAAACAAGCTCTTTCTCAAGTGCTGTAGGTAAGAAATGCCTCTTTTTACTGCCTGGTTTAATAAGAGAAGAGTAAAACCAGAGAAAAGAGCAGAAAAAGATAGAAATGGGACAGGAAAGAAAGGGGAGTGAGAAGGAGAGCAAGAAACCAAACCCAGGACCTGATCTGGTTACCTTTACGGATTGGCTGTGTGTTGCAGTGCAGATGCCCCTCTGCTTAGACATCCCTTTCTGTGCTCTGGCACGATTCCTGCATTTAAAATTGGGATGACAGGACTGTTCATTGGAAGGAGATGGGGGAATCACATCCATAAAGGGACGTGAGGATGCTATTGTGATGATAATGGAGACCACATAAATACATAGAAGAGACAGAAAAGCTGTTGTATGGTAAGAAGTTAGCCATTCTAATTGTGAGCCTTAAAGGGCAGACAAAACTTAGATGAGGCTTCAGACCCATTTTTTAAGTTGTTATACTAAGGAAATAAAGGAAATAAAGCTTAGATATTCACAATGCTAATCTGTTCCCTCTCAGGTCATTTCCACTGAATTTAAAAGAAGGGTGAAGACCTGAAGAACTTAAATTCTGACATGTTGCAGGAGTTCAGCAGCCAGGGAGGGAAGGCAGGGCAGGCTCTGCTCTCACACGCTCACCGTAGGTAGCTCGTGGCCCGGCAGCACACGGAGACCTGTTGGGAACCAGTGCCAACTCAAGCCTGTCAGAGCTTTTCCTATTCCTTGCTCATCCAGGAGGGCAAGCCAAAGTAGCTGGGGAAGGTGGGAGAAAGTTTTTTGTGAGGAATCGCAGAGGTAATGAGAGGAAACAGGGTGTATTATTGAGAAGGATTTAAGGTGTGGCTTGGTTTGGCAGCGAGAGGATCACTGGAGGTACTGCAGGGTTGAAGTCGGTGTTCCCTCGAGGTGTCGATCCTGGTGGCGAGGGAGGCAATGTGGGAACTGGCACAGGGCTTGGTTGTGTTCATTCTGGGGAAAACACAGCACAGGAAACTGGCATTTTTGAGGTTTTGGTTTTGCCTTTTTTCCCCCTGAGAACATTAATATCAGAAGCAAAATATCAAGCAAGATAACAACAACAACAAAAAAGTAAGGGGCAAATATTGTAAATCTCTACAGTAATTTGATAATTTAACTGTCCTTCAATTCCAAGCTCTTATTAGCTCTGAATTCAGCATTGTTACCAAAGAGCAGCTGTTACAATGTAAACACACCTGCTTCTGTATTAGCCTTGCCGTAATCTAAATTAAAAAATTAGAAGGAATCTCACGAAAATGGAGACATGGCCATCTTTCATCCCCTTCACTGAGTTATACATGAACTTCAAAATTAATCAAAACATTTTAAACCCTAACCTGATTAGCACATGTGATTTCATTTCATTTTTTCTCTTTAGTTAAAGTGAGGTTACTAATGCAAAGGTATTTCATCAGTTCAGCCTTTGACTTAAAATCAGAAAAAAACAGCAAATCCTGGAGGGATCAGGGTATAACCTGTGAACTCTCGAGCTTTGCTGTTGAGATAGCTCTCTTCCCATGCAATTCTGCTGGAGACAGGGTAGTTCCAGCTGTTTACAAGCAAAATGTATTTCTGTTTGTGGAAGAAATTGTATTATTATAACCTCCACTGTCTGCAGCGAGGTGTGCATCTGGAGTGACAAGTGCAAGCAAGCAAACCACAAGTACAGTGAGACACCACTGCAGGCAAAGGTACTTGAGCCCTACCTCCTCCTGCTGCCCAGGAAGAGAAGCTGCACGTCTGGGTTATGCCTGGAAGGAGGGGGATTAAGTTTCTGGAGTGTTTGGAGGGAAGAGGAAATCGGATGGAGTCAGACAGTAAATGGCAGAGGCTCAAACTGGCTGTTTGTATGGGTGGTTTAACAGGCTTCTGATCCTTATTGGCAAACATCACTTGAAATTGTTTTGATTAATCTGTTTCCTAAATCATTCTAATAATACTCAGCAAGGTACATACTATGGTAGGGGCGATATACCTGCCAAAAAGTCCTTGCTGTCGTGCACAAACATGTATTTCACACACGCAGCCTGGGTGAAAGAAGAAGCAAATGGACCTGTTCTGAGAGCAGAGGTTCAAAAGGTTTTCTCCCTGTAACACTGCAAAGTACTTGGAAAGTAATTAATTACTGACCCACTCTGGTACAGACAGCCTGAGTCCCCAGGGGGATTAATCTGAGGTTTTCTGATCATACTCTGAAATGGGGACAGAACTATTCTCTCCTTGCAAATATTCTGAAAGTACTGAGCGCTTGTCTTGTCCACCCATTTCAGACACAAATCAGATGCTTTTCAGATATTTGAGCTCTAAGGATTAAACGTTCCTTTGTCCAAAATAATTTCGCACAGAGAAGTGCTGCAGTGGAGACAAACGTCTCTTTCCAGCCCTCCCTGCATTACTTGTCAGCATTTTCACGTCGGTCCCTTGCAACACTCAACAGTTACGATGCCAGGAATGATTAATATTTGTGTTTATTTATTCTTGTATTGTTTGTGCTACATAGAGGCTCGCTGCGTCACCCACAGAATAAATGAAATCAGCCTGCAAGGGATGATTAGCCCGTACAATTAAAGCCACTCAAGAAGCTGAGATCATCCATTCTGACACAGCCACTCAGGCTCACACACACGCACTTAAACAGAGAAAAGGATCTTGAGCTTACCAGGGAACAAAGCTCAGTGTCACATCCAGCAGGCCCCATTCAAAATCCAAGAAGAGGATGCTATCTAAATTCCTGAGACTTTCAAGCTACTTTGTTGGATGCTATGGATGCAAAAAGCCCTTTGATGATACAGTCTGAGGGGACTCACTGAGGGGAACCGCAGCTCTTGAGTTACTTGCAAGTTCTTCAAACAAGGCTTTCTTTTTTTGCCTCCACATACTGTTAGCCTGTGGTTCCATGTCCTGTTAGAGCAGACTGCAGAAATTCTCATTCCTGCTTATTTTTGGCCCCTTTATTATTTCCTTCTGAATCGCTGCTTTATTTTGCTTGTGTCCCAAAGCAGAACTGTGACCTTTTCTGGTTTTAAAAATAGAAACAGAGGAAAAAAGTAGAAGGAAGGCTTGTTTTTCATTGGTTTTGCTTTCAAAATTGATCCAAGGTCTGGTATAAAGCACAACCATCCAAACACTGAATCAGCAAAATGGAACAGATGTTAATTTGTGACAAATATGCAGAAATGAGTGGCTGTTGGAAGGGAAACCAGGAATCTCTTTTGCTGGATTTGTGGCCAGTGGAACAAAAATACAGACTCATGCCTGGCCTTATGCTTCCATGTCTGGGAATCATCCTCTTCAGACTGCTTTGGAACGCTAGAATTTTTAGGTAACAATTCTAAGAGTTGTTTCAATGGATCATTACCATTGTTACCTTGTGCTATGGTGAGTAGCTGTGAACAATACACCAACAATTCAGAGGCAAGAATATTAAGGGTATGAAAAGGTTGAGGATAGGGGTTATAGAAGGGTAAGTAAGGAAGTAAGTGACCTCTGAAAAAATAAAGGAGAATAGAGTCATTACAGATCAGAAATAAAGTGAATAAACAAACAGCTCCCATTCACATTCCAGATGCATTTACCTTCCCCTCTATACATTACAGAGATATAGATATAGGTAGTTTAGCTCTCCTGCTACCATTCACACTGTAGTACCTCTGAGTTTAATCCTGTCTCAAGACATCTGTGTGCTAACACATACCAAAAAGACTGTCCCTGCCCTAAATAATTTTTTTCTGACTAGTACAATGTGATATTAGCAGGGCTTTGCAGCCACAAGAATCAGCTGTAAAAGGATGTTAAATCTAGGCCACTGCAAAAGAATCTAGTGAAATAAGGGAAGGGATGGAAAAGGAAGGAAAGAAAAGTGAAACCGTAAAGATTATTGCTATGAGAATATGTCTCACTTTTGAGGGTTTTTTAACTTGTAGTCCATTCAGAAAAGGGCCCAGGTGAAGATGAAAGGGAAAAATCACATCACAAAAAATGGCAACATGACAATATGAAAAAACCCAGCCAAATGGTTTGTGAGACAATCACTGTGGCAATACTGGGAGATGCCAGCGCTCCAGACATAAACGTTCACTGAGATTAGGGAATGATTGGAGGCAGAATTTGTCCTACCTGACAGGGGGAATGAAGCAAGTGTACCAAAACCTGCTGTCCTACACACTGAGGGAAGGACAAAACAAAATTTGGCACCAACAGTCCCTGATGTTTGAAATTGCTAGAAGTGTGATGATATGAACAAATGTTAAAGCTAAACAGTTTGACTGAGGGGTGTGATATATCTCATTATGCAATGGTAGATAATGACTTAATCCAAGCATGCTTTGAAATCAATTACGGATCTCTTACTTGGACTTGAGCAATGAAAGGTTTCATGGAAAAGCCCAGGTGCAATTTTTAGAGTGGTGCAAGAGTTTTGCTTGCACAGCTCAGCCAGGTAGAGCAATGTATTAGCTAATGTAATTTTTTTCTAGGCTAGGACACATTCAAGGCGATATTATAATATACCATTGTAATGGTATAATTTGTCTAAGGGATTAGAAAGATAATTAGGACATGGTTGAAACACTCACTGCCAGGTGGCATGCCTGCCCAGGACCCAGTCTTACCCAGTTAGGACAGTGGGACACGGGTCTCCAGATGGTGGGTCAGTGCCTGGCACAGCCACGCCACGGTACTGGTACCACCTCAGGGCCTGGAGTGGAGTTGTCCCTGTCACTGATCGGAGCTGCTGAATTCCCGCATTGCAGAAGAGGCTATCGCCCGGATCAGTCATGGCATATGGCTGTAGAATAAAAATATTCATTGCTTCTCTAGCTCAGATCCAGCTCCCGTCTGCTGGGAAAACGCAGTGCAGCTTAATTAAGTGAGTGGGGTGGTATCAGTAAGGAATGAAGTTCTGATAACTTAGTTGAAGCAGAATACTTATATTCACCAGATTTTTCACCAGTGCATCCAGCTGACCTAAAGAAGGGCTGATTGGTTCGAGAGCACATCCTTATTTTCCCTCCAGCTGTCCCGAGTACTCCAGCAGTGTTGGATCCTCCCTCTTCCCACGAGCCAGGTCCGAGCACGCAGTGAGGGCACTGCGGAGCTCTGTGGCCATTGCGGCGAGGGCGAGCAGATGCTGGTGTGAGTTATTGACTGTCACTTTCAATTCAGCCTGACAAGAATGAGTTAATGGAGGAGCTCCACTACAATGGTCGACAGGAAAATAAAAGCCACCCTGAATCTACTTTGCTTGTCTCCCTTGTTTCCAAAGACAGTGCTACTGGCATAACACAGAATGCCCTGTTCATTCATTTGCTGATAATGCTGCTCCCTTTGGGGCTGAGACACAGCTACTTCATGGATATAGAGTGACTTATTCAACCACAAAGAGAAACCTCTTCCTTCCTTTGCACTGTTCTCAGCCTACCAAAGCAGCTACTGATGATGACCTACATATTGCTGGCTACTTTTCTCACTAGTAGCAATTGAAAAATGGAGATAACAATCTTGTTTTTTCAAGTACTTAAGATCTTATTTCTTTTATTCTTGTTCCTGTTGTATTTGCCAACTAAAACTAAGGGTTATATTGTACTGTGTGAGTCTACACCAGAGAATTTTAGAAAATGCTTGACCTGGGGTATGATCTCTGTATTTACTGTTATAAATACAGATTAACAGGTTTAATAAGCCAGACAGAGAGCCTTACACAGAGCTGGTCTGCAGTTTCATCAACGGAAATGTAGAAATCTTGCATTCAGACCAAGAAGTTCACTACAAAATGGCATAACTAAGAGTAGGCTTTTGCCTACTAGTTAAGCTTGGAAGAAATTGTAAGGTTTTCCTGTCATTTTGCTGTGCTGATTTTAAATCACACAGAACCATGTCAGATGATCGGCGGGTTCCTCTCTGACACCTCTCCAAAGTTCAGCCACAGACTGGACTGTGAAGTGTTTGAGGAATGGCTGTGTCTGACACCACTATCCTGCAAAAGTGTCTGCATGCATTACATAGTTAGCATCTAAACAGTACTTTTGTGCATGTTTGAAGTTGAGTATATGTGCAAGAATTTGGTAGTGTGTGTGTATTGCCACATGCTTGTTTTTCATGGGGTTTTATGTCTTAAAGTGAGAGCTTAGACGGCCAAAATTTCTACAGATACTTAGATTTAACTATAACTGCAGTATGACAAATGGCATAGCAACATAATGCAGGAACGGGTATGTTTTGTTCTGGAAGTTTTCTTCGTGCCTCTTGCTCCAAATGTTTCTTTTGAAAGACCACTTCTTTAATGCCTGCTACTTCCACAAAACTGCTGCTAAAGTGCTGGGAATACACACTTAGGCACTAGGCAGGGTCAGACACAACATGTTTCCCCATCTTCATGCTCTGTCTCCTGTATGTTTTAAGAACAGTTGCCCATCCCAAATCTTCCTCCCTTGCTACAACATTGGAGCACCTTGACGCCAGCTTTTCTTTCCTGATATTTAACAGATCAGGTAAAATCCTTGGAAGATCACCATCCTCTTTGACGTTTTCTTGATAGTGTCTTGTACTTTTAGCTGACATCCATAAAGATGGTGTGTTTATGTCTTTGAGCCTTTCTGGTAGTCTTTCTGAAGAAGTTACACCCATGCACATCTGCTGAGCCATTAAGTCAGCACCACGCATAGTGTTACAAGTACCACCTACACCAGTTGCTGCAGGTGGTTCTTAAATTTCAAAGACTGTCTGACAGGACTTCTTAACAACTGCCCTTCGGTTTCCAGCTAAAACTCATTTTCATCTTGCAGTTCATTCTGAGGCTCAGCCCACTGGAGGTTTTTACTGGGGCGATGTGCATTCAAAAGCCTGAAAAAGTGTGAATTCTTTTGAAAGCAGCAACACCCCTCATCCCCTTTAGAAGTAAGTACATATAGATTCAAAGCCGCACGCTTTTAAAACTCTCTTTAGTCCCATTTTTTCCTTCCAAGTTGCCCTTGATTTTGCCTCTTTGTTGCTGATTCCTCCCCTCTCCCTTTAGTGCTGTCCCTGATTTATATGTCAGTGCTGAGTGTATCTGATCAAAACATGGCAAAGTTGCTGGTTCAGCACTCGCAGCAGGGGATGGGAGAAATGGGCTATGTCTAATCCTACTTTGTAATCGCTGTCACAACGCCGTGGCGCTGCCAGTTGGCAGGCAGGAGCCACAGCGGAATTCGGAGGAGATAATGACAGGTGCTCCCAGCGCATCTAGGACAGCACGTGCTGGAAAACAGATTTGTTTTTTTCTTAACCAGTCTGATTAGACTTTAAAATAAAAAGCACATTGGTTTCAAACAACCTACATGAAAAGGTGTGCGAGGTACTGCGTGTGGCAGGAAAACCGTGCAGGCTCCAGAGCAATGTCTGGGTATGTGATTGCACTAAATTATATCTATATTCAGTTCTGCTTAGACTGGAGTAGCTCTAAGAAGCTCGGCTAGGTAGGGTGGTGGGGTTTTTTTTTAACTTCAGCCCAAGAAAATTTTGTGGGAGGAGTCACTTTGGAAAGGTGGGAAAGCCTTTACCCTCAGGTTGCCTCAGTAAGAAGCTCCCGCTGTGATACTTGAAAGCCCAATAGACATGTCTGAATTTATAATACACTCTTGAAGTATTCATTCATAATCCTGTAGGGATTTTCAAAGCCACAAAGAGGATGTATTTCTTTTAACTGGCTACAGGGAAAATATTAGTTCCTGCTGTAATAAACAAATAGTCTATTTTGGTGCAAGAGGAAAAATTAGAAGAGTCAGAGCAAAGAAAGGGGAACAGTTCTGACACCCTTGGAAGTTTCTGTTTTTCTAAAATATCTGATACACCATGAACTGCTTTTATTTTCTCCTCTCTCTTTACTCCCTGAAACTTCACTGTTGTAACCTGGTGCTTCACCTGTGGGAATCAAAGTCACTGCATTCATACCAGGTAAACTCTTTATCCAGGTGACTGCACAGTTAAAAGAAAGGGAATACTTAAATATATTTTAAAAAAAATTAAACAGAAAGACTATTTTTGCCTTGTATTATTTGTCCCTCAGTCTCCAGGCATAACACAGAGGAGATGTGGCATTGCACCTCTGCCACTTCTGTCTGCCCCCACAGCTTGTATGGGCTTGTGCAGGCAAATAATTATGGTCAGCAAACCCAGACCTCCAAGAATATGGGCCTGAATGGTGACAAGTAGAAGCTAGGAACAGCAGGTTCCTTGTGCAATGGGATTCCATTGCCCTCAGGTTAAAACTCAGTTTGTGTTACTAAAAAAATAAATAAAAAATAGCCATTTCTAATGGGTCTTTCAATTCCCAACCCCTGTCTGCAAAATACTCCTGCAGACTTTTACCTCTTTCGCAGCATGCCGGGACAAGCCCTTAATGTACATCCTGGATGTTGGAATTTAAGCAGTATCTATCCTTTGTGCTTCATGTGCATGAATTTCATAAATAAGCCAGGCCCTTGCTGGCAGGTGAGGTCCTTGCACACACCTTTACCCCAACTCACACCATCATTCCGAAAGAAGGGGTCTCCCCCATTCTTTTTGTTAGTAATGTGATTTGCTTTTAGAAATAGAGAAGGAGACAAATCTCAATTTGTTCTTATACTTCTCTTGTCTATCCTAGACCATTTTGTGTACTTCTTCTTCATGTATACTTTAGATGAGGCACACTGGCTGCTTAAATTTCGTAAGCCAGGATGGGAAATGAGAAAGCACAGTTCATCTAAGGGAAGCTACAAGGAAGCTGAAAGCAGGCACGGCGTGGCTTCATCCGTTTTGATGAAGAGAATCCAAAAAGATCCACTCAGAAGAGAATGTGTGGCACCCTGTTCCTACTGAGGGTACCAACAAATCCCCTGATGACTGTATGTGATCAGGAGCAAGCTGAACCTGTTATGTCACCACATTTCCTGTAGCACAAGTTGTTTTTGCTAGAAGTCTGTTAATCCAGTATGGAGTCAATCCAGCTTTGTTAAGCTTGTGAAATCAGAGCCCGAGGTGGAATAGATGCAGTTCATACTATGTGCCCACATCAGAGATCCTTCCCAAGATACCTATCTAAGGGAAGATACTGGAGAGAGAATTAACCTACTTGAATAACTGGTGGTTTTAACTGCTCTGAATTACAAAAGGTTTCCCTGAAGAGGGGAACTCAGTTTCCCTGGATGACCGTGCTTTAATTCTACCTCAGTAGAGGGACAACATTCTTACTGTTGTGTTGTAATTTCACATTCTGTCAGGCTTAATGAATTAACATGCACTGCTGCCCAGCGTGAGGGCTTACAGACAAATATATTGTAGCCACCAAAATAAATGTGACATTATAAAAGCTTGGGGTGGCACAGGGGAAATTGGTGGACTAAGCTGAGCACTAAAACTCCTTATCAACAGAGGACAAGGTCTGTTAAATTTCCAGTAAATAAAAAAGCACCAGAAACCAGGTGAACGGCTGAACTGCAGACTGCACCGTAAGCACTTCAAATTCACCACGGCAAATTCACTTTGCCATCTGAACCTCCCATCGCCCAATCTCCTCTTACCTTCTTTAGAGGCTGAGTAACAGCAGGGTCTTATCTTGGGAAGTCACTCTCAGCTCAGCTGGGGAACAGTGTAGTGGAAGCAGCATTTTCCTCTATAAACACATTAATTGGAGTCCATTTCCCTCCTCTACATGTGCATAACTTGCACTATTAATGGGAGCTCTGCAGGCTTGTCAGCCTGCTGGAAACATCCTTTCTTTGGGTCACTGCAAGCTCAGCTGTCTTCCATTACGTACACATTCATCAACATTTTTTTCTTCTTGGAAAACATTTTCTTACTTCTATACTAATACAGGGATTGCGATGAAACCTGGTTTGTCAGGTCCGGGTTCAAAATGTCATTGCTGGTTGTTAGAAAAGACAGAACGAGGCACTGGGTTGTTGGGAAACTCGTATTTGCAGCACTGAACTTCATGAATTAAAATGGTCAAAGAGGAAAATAAGATTTCAGTTAGAAGACATTAGAGGTCAGTAGATATTGTTTGTACTGCAGAAGTCAGTCCGTTTGTAATGACTTTCTAAACTAATGTACTTCTGCTTCATTCTGGATTTTACAGTACATTTGGACCACTAGCAGGTTGAAAGAGTTCACAGAAATACAGATCCAGGAAATCTACTGCAAAATATACTGGCAATTATTCTGCTGCAGATTTTGCTTCCAAGTCCCACTGAAAGAGAAGCTGGTTATTATGAAGAGACCAAGCCAAGACTGCATACGCCAGCCCAGCTTTATTTTAGGAGATACACAGAGATTTTACAGCTGTGAATTTTACCCTAAGAACAGAACTTGGCTTGTTTTTCTTAGTCTTTGTAAATTGGATCCTTTCCTGATACCCAAACATTTAAACTCTTTCTTAACTGCTGAAATACAAAAAGTTACCAGTAATCTGTCCTTGTTTATGACCTTGTTCATTCATATTTCAGGTAATAATTTTCCATCTTAGTGAGCTTAAGTCCACACTGAAATCCCTTAATATGAATTCTGCTATTAAGTCTTCATTAGGGAGTCTTTTTTTCCTCTCTCCTTTAAACTACTTTGGATTAAAATAATTACTTTTGTTTAATATGTGATCAGAGACTCACCTGACCTGTCTCTGCAAGAGATTTGACAACGCCCAGGTCAGTATTTTGCCCAGTGAGAAAGCTCTTTGTACAGCTCGCCCTGGGAAGCTGCTGCAAAGCCTGTGCTTCAACTAATAACCAGATTAGTTGTCCCATTTGTCACTTACAACTTCCGTGGTGCTTGAATGGCACAGGAAATTACTGCCAGTGGAAAATGAGCAAAGCAGAAAGGATGGACACTTCAAAAGACAAAGATTCTCTCCGTCACAGCTGCCATGAGCTAATCAGACCTCATTGATAAAGTGGGGAAATATCACTTGGGGATGTTAGAGCCAGATTACAAAGTTAAGTGAAAGCAAACTGCAATCCTGACTTCAATTTGAAAGGGGGAAAAAAAAAAAAAGCCTTCAGACGCATAGATGTAGCAGCCCCAGATGCAGATAAAAGCTGCAGATATGCTTCCAGGAATATAACTTACGCTGTGGATTCACGGACTTGCTTCACGGGCAGGGCTGGCATTGCAACCCATTATTAAAGGTGATCAACGTTAGCCCTAATAGGATCCTGTGCTGAGAAATCTGATAATGTTTACTTTGAGACACTCCTGAGACTTTGTACTTTGCAGTGAGGACTTGCAATTTGGCAGGAGGATGTTCTTTGCGTTGTGTGCAGGCTTTTTGCCTTTCCTCTGAAAACTCACATCAAATTATTGAAGACAAAAGCACCGCGGCTGTTGCAGTTCACACACGTGCAGCAGAAACTTGCTAGAGTCTATCATCCAAAAAGATCCATGAGAAGTGTGAATACCTGAATCTCTCACGGAGTCTGGATTTGATTGAACTGGCCTTTCACCCACCCCATCCCTGATACGGACTGGACAAAGAGAATACTGAAAATTAGAGGAGAAAAAAGGCACAGAGTGTCAGGAGAAAGCAGAAGTGTGAAGGAGAGGGGGAGACATGAAGACCCTGGATCCTGGACATAAAGATCTTGATAAGACTGGAATTACCAGGATAAGGAGACCGGCTCTTGGAGTGAAGACAACCAAGAATTCAAGAAGAATTCATGAAGAGTTTAAAGCGGGCAATTCTCCATGAGTTAAAAGGGATTAATATTCTCTCCTCTCAACGGTGTACTGCAAAAATTATTCATCCTATGCAATGAATGACAAAGACCATAGGAAAAATAAGATATGCAAGGAAAAACAGGGCTCACATTGCAACAACAGCTATTAATGGTGCAGTGAGGGCTCTATAAAAACCCCTTTGGGTTGCCAGTGACGGTCCTGTTGCAATAGGAGAGCACACGCCTGCAGACACACCCCAGTGCAGTGCTGCTGGCAGCATGGCTGGTTCCTGCTGCACTAGTCTGACATCTCCTGGGTGCTATTGCTCGAGGCTGGGATCACCATTGCTATAGCAATGGTCCACAACACTGTCTCATCATTTCAGAGAGACCGCGTAACTGGATCCAAATGTGCTGATAACGAGACTAAGTTATTAGTTGAGAAATCACAGAAATTAATGACTTAAAGACTTGACAAGTCCTCTTAGGTTTCCTTCTTCATTCCTCAGCCAGAGAGATTCTCCTCAGTTCACCCATCTTCTGAAAATGCCGTAATACCTCCTTAATTGGCTCAGTTTCTTCACGCCTTTAGAAGCATGATGGCCACCAAAACAATCTCCCCGTCCTCCTCCAACTCCAAAATATTTGAAAATCGGGAAGTAGAACTTTGAACCAGAAAAATGAGAAATGTATTAGAACGGACATTGTAGATGTGAGAGCCATGGCCTGAGGATGGTGACTACAACTAAAGTGCCACAGAGTTACGAGCAGCCTGCCATTTCCCTCCTCACAGGAGAGAAGGCTCATAGTGGGGGAAAAAAAGCTTTAGAGCCACAGCAGTGGGACAAGCTAACCGATCAATAAAACAGACATTTAAAAAAGGGTTGTTTCTAATATATTTGTCCGATTCTTTCGGTTTTCTCTTTTGCCTTATCAGCTCTTACTACTTTCAGTTGCCTTTTCTAAAAAAACAGCCAGCACGTTCTGTCTGTGTACCCTTTGAAAGTGTTTTGCTTCAGGATTATGAGATCCCATCGTACCCTCACTGGAAGAACAGCCTGTAACATGTGCATGTCCAGGTTAGCAAACGTGATTGTGCGTGAGCCTCCGTGGCAGTGCCCCAGCACAAGGGGGGACTACCTCGAGTGATAAAACCAACGAAAGGGTGCGTGTCAGGGATCGCTAACACTTCATGCACAGATTGCTTTATATTCCTTGTGGCTGGAATCCGCCATTAATGCAGGGCATGAATCAAGGGTGGCTGTGGAGGGCCAGATGGTGCTGAGTCTGACTGTGATTTAAATGAGACATCCGTGGTATAGGGGTCTCTCTGCAATTTCTTTATATCAGGGTAAATTACAGTCTCCTAGGCATAACGTGGAAATTGCATTTTGGACTAACTGCTCCTGTCCTTTTCTGATTTCCAGGTGTTCGTTGTCAGATTAATGTCAGAGGTAGGTTGCAGGTTAGGTCTTGTACGTGTGTGATTTTGTATCACAGTATGGGAGTTTGAAACTATTGTGAAGTAGTTTTACAGATTAAGGTATCCATATCACATCTATGACTCCTGTAAGTTTAGTGATAAGTGTAAGGTACTTCTATGCTGAGATAACTGTGCTATGCTAAGAAGGCTGACATCCCAGTAAGCAGAAAGAAACCCCAAACTCACAGATAAAAAAACCCCCAGTAGATGTAAGCCATCATTTACTGTAAACTTATGCTTACCCATGCAGAAAGAGATGTTCCACAAAATGTTAATGTTTCATTTGATAAAAGAACAAGAGCATAAGTGCTGACTGGTTCTGAGTTTTGGCTTCTGTTATCCTTTCTGCCTTGCCCCTAATGAACATTTAATTGGCTAAAGATATGTTTATCCCTACAGTGAGCTGGCAAGCCCAGATAACTGTCTAGATTCTTAATGATATAAATAGGCACAGTTCCAGTGAGTTTAAGGGAGAAATGCTGATTTACCCAGCTGAAACGCTGGCCTGTTACGTTTAATGTTTTCGGGTTTTATTATTTTTTCCATGTGGAACTGTATCTACCAACTGTATGCAGATGCTGCCTAACCATAAGCTCTAGGATGGCAGACTGCTTCTACCTCATGCATCTTCTTCCATCTTGCAGCATTAGAGAAGACAAAAGAGAACGAGGATTTCTTCTAGTCAGATATTTTCTAATAATCTTGTATTGATGGGAAATCCCTACAGCTGCAAGTCTGATCTCTATGTTGAAGTATATAAACTTCCACGGAAAACATAAGAAAGCAGCAAATGCTATTTAAAAATAAATACTGTAATTCCTGGGGATTGAGCATTCATAGAACTAGTTGTATATTGGAAGCAGCTTTTTCTGATGGCATTCAAACACCCAGGTAATCACATGCTTCCTGCCAAATACACAGTCTCTTGTGAAAGATTTTTCAGGGATACCAATTTATATCCAAAAGTCTGCATGAGTTGACTAATATTGAAACTTACTGGCTTGGTTGCAGATAAACGTGGATGCATGCGAGAAGAATTTGATTCTCTTTTGATTTGTTGTCTCAGGACTTTTCAGTTGAAAAATAAATGTTCCCATCAAATAGACAAAACCCAATGTGTGTCAGTCTTCTTTTTCCTTGCACTGGTGTGTATAATAACAACATCATGCCTGCCTGACTAGCTGAACTGCAGGTTTTTGCAGTAGTGGCAGGGAGATAGTAACAGACTGTGCCATGGGAGAAAGCCAAGATGCTTTAACTTGATAAACGCGTTGGAGAAAACAAATCCAAGGAAATCATTCTTGGGGATGGGAACTCAAAGCTTTTTGGAGGGGCAATAAGCGGTTTTAATGCTATTGCTAATGTTTGCAGGGGGATTTTAGCTTCTACACCAGGAAGGAGTCTGGAGGTGTTTGGGGAAAGGTACAGAAAGGCTGCCCCATGCTGAGCAGGGACCTTTTGTACTCTGTGGCTGTCAGATGTGACGGAGTGGAAGCCACTGAACAGCTCAGTCCTGGCTGAGGTAATGATTCTTGTTGACTGTTTTCCTGTTGCTGCAAAGATAGGAAGAGTCACACTGTGCCCAACATCTAAGGAGATTCCAGGAGCAATTCTCCTGAGTCAGCGGGCCCTGTGCTGCTGCCTGCAGATAGAAGGCAGGAGCCAGGGCTGAGCTGTTTCCAGCACGTGATGGAGGAGCTGCATCTGCCTAGCAAAGGGACCAGCTTTCATTAGACAGCTTAAATACCGTATAAATTTGGGAAATACAGTGTAGTTGTTTTCAGTCCTGATCAGCTTTAAGAATCCCACTTTTTCCTAACTGCAGCCCGTCACTTCCTCGACTAATCCTCTCCTTAGCTGCCTTAAGTTAACACCTCTTTATTTCAGAAATTGGCTTTTTTAGATTTATACTCCACTAATTGGCTTTTTCACCCTCTGAACCTTTTCTGCTTCCTCCTGCATGCACCCCAGCCCCTTTCACCACCTAATCCCCTCTTTCCACACTTCGATTCCACCATTCTCTTCTCCCGTCTTTTTATTTCCTCCCAAAATGAGTTCGGACTCCTTTGCTACAACCCCCGAGGCTCTGGTGTTAAAAATCTCTGACTTATGTTGTGGTGTTAAAAATGTCTGACTTTCCCTGACTTTCATTATGCGACACTTGTAAAATAGGCTCTGATCCTACAAACGTGTATGGACACGCCAAGCTTAGATTTGAGTGCAGTGAGGCTGGTGCCTGCGTTGCCAGTTTGTATGGTTTTATCAGGAGTTGCACAATATTTATGTTTCTGTTTCTGAAAAACCCAAATTTAAGGTTCTGCTTAATGTAGGGGGAAAAAAACCACAAGAGAAGACATAACTTCTAGACCTTCTAGTTGTACAAGATGATAGAAAGTGTAAATTGTATAAATCTGAGAGTTGGAGGGAAAATAAAAATAACTCAATTGTCTCTCTGTTTCAAATCTCTTCACTGTAATCTCATAATCTTATTGAAACTGATCCAAATTTTGAATACCTGCAGTTGGCAGAGCTGAGCATGCAGTTTAAACATATTTGCAATTATTTGCGCTCACTTATTAAGTTATCACTGGCTTGTTCTAAACAGAAACCAAATAAGTCAGAAAGATGGATTGCCTATACAGTAACAGAACAATGCTGCACCCAATGCAGACAAAAGATTCAAAGAAAGGAAAACAGAGAACCAAAGTTGTGCTGTTCCAAAGGGATATTTTAGGAACATCTGGTCTCTACTGGAAGAAGCATTTCTCCAGAAATGGGCAAAAAAATCAAACAAAAAAGTAAAATCTTTACATGTATTCAAAAGCAAAACTTTAACGAACGGGCTTTGATCTGCAAATGTAATTAGCATTAGAATTAGAGATGGAATGGAGATTTGTCTAAAAGCATTAATTCAAATCCCACGCCTGATATTTTCTTATCACTGCTGTAATTCTAACAGCGCCTGTGGCAGATTCAGAAATCAGAAGAAAGGGACAAGGGCAGTAGGTCTCCCACTAGCGAAAAAAAAAAGGGGGGCGGCGGGAGTGAGGAAAAAGAGTGTGAGATGGAATTAATCCATAATATCCCCAACCCAACTCTATTTTCAATGTATGAATTATTTATCTTCCAATCTCAAAACGCCAATATATCTGTATGCGCCATTACTTTGATCTCATGCCGCTCCCCAGCACTGCAACACCGAAAATAAGACGACTGTGGAAACCTACAGGCTTCAGGTATATTTAATTTTAATAGTAGACCCAAACACCGACTACAGGTTGCCTTCGAAAAGTGCGGAATAACCTATTTTCTTGAAGCCGTTCTTCCTTCCATCCTTCTGGCACTCTGTGTGTGTGCATGGGGCTGCTGTGTGCTCACGGTCACACCTGGATGAGCCTCCCCGACCCCCCTCAGGTGCAGCTCCGGTAACGCCGAGCAGGTTGGTTGGTTGGCCTGGTTGGTTGGGAGAGCGCGAACCAAGGTAGGAAGGTTCAAACGGTCCCCTTTGTGATGTGTGGTCCTTTGTACAAAGGTAGCTAATCAGTGTCTGAAGGGGTGTTTGAGTTTGGGATTAACCTCTTTCCCCAGTCCCGTGAGCATCAGAGCATACGCGGCTTCGGACAAAGCTTTTTGTTTAGCCAACAGTAATACCTTCGGTGCCCTTTCAGTGGGGAAGGGACGGCAGAGATGTGCTTTGATTCCGATATCGTCGGGCCTCCCACTTTACTCGCACATGGCTCTGAAGAAGCTGCTTTCTCCATACTCCCAACGCGGCTGCAAAAACTTCCAAACCTGTGCCCTCCACGGAATGTGACAAATTGTGCCCAGCCTAAAGCAGGCGGCCAGGCCACTGCTTCCACACAGGAGCCAGAGTTCACAGTCACACACCTCTCAGACTCCTCTCTGGCCGATTCTTTCTGTAAACTGTGCTCTCTTGGAAACTAGAAGCAGACACGTGACGATTGTGCACTTACCACAGGGGTTTGAACCAAGCATTTATAGTTTTCAAGTCAATATTTTAATTGTTATAACTATTATTAAAACTGCAGTTTCGCTTGATCTTGCTACAGTTTTTACCTTTCTTTTTTTTTTTTTTCTTTCATTCCCTAAGAAAGAAAATAACTTTGGCAGGAACAAAGGCTGAGAGGCTGAGCAAAAGGCAGCCATAAGAGTCTTATCAAAGCCCCAACAGAGTGGGAATAATTATTCACACTCTGTTGGGGGTTCTAGAAAGACCATCTGAGGAAAAGGATCACTCAGTCTTTTCAACATGTGAAATTAAAGAAAACCACTAGAAATTCAGTACAGGGATGGGAGGGGGAAGTAAAACAGGGGCAGCTGAGAAAAAGATGCGGCTGCTCCTCTCACACTTGATTCACACCATTAGCTGACCACTGGCCGAGCAGGCTGTGCCGGGCAGTGTCACAACAGCAGTTTTGTAACAAATCTCTGTTAATAACTTTAATGGAAGGATAATAGCAGAGCTGAGCACGTGACTGTTGTAAGCCACATTTACCTGAGGTGTTCTGTTCCCTGTCTCCCACTGGTGTGCCTGTTGTTTATTCTGCATATGTAAAAAAAGTACCTAATCAACTTAATAGTTCGATTTCAAACACCTTAGTGTTATCTCTCACACTGGACTTCATTCTTGGAAGAGGCATCTCTTAAATATTCATGGTGCAGCCTTATATTGCTCTGCTGAAAACTTCCATTTTTAACTATTTGGCTGCTGGTTTTTGAAGATTCAAACCTGCCATAATGATTATCGCATTGTTTAGCTGGACTCTCCCGTCTCTCCATATGCATTTCTTATTTTGGATGCTGTCTGAGAAAAAGTCCCTCATTTTCTTATGTTTTGTGTAAAACCTCCCTCTGTGGAATCCTGACAGCACATCTTCATAGACATCTCACATACAGACTGTCACAGACATAAATTTATCAGATCATCAGGTTGACTATGTCCCTAGGAGTTGGAAACTAATTTTATCTCCATCACACAAACAGGAAACTGAGGCAGAGAGGTGTGAAATGACTTACCCAGGGACACACAAGAGGTCTGGGCAGGGTAAGGATTTGAATATAATTTTTGGGAATACAGAGCTATATTGGCCACTGTGTCAACTTTGGTTTTATAAAAAAAAATAATTAATGTATATATAAAAATAAGTAAAACTATTCAAAACCTGTAACTGGGGTTGAAATTTAAAATTATAACATGAATTGAATCAGCTCTACTCTCTACCTAACCGGGTATAGCCTTTGGCATATCAGAGCCCTACTCAAACAGTTGGGGAGTGATTTTCCTCCCAAATTACCTCTCTGAAGTTCACCTCAGGGTAAAGTAACAAAATGCCACATTGGGCAAAGCCTGTGATTTTTCGTGAGCTCTCCCACAGCGTTTCATGCTGAAGAGCCACCCGTGCCTGTAGCTGCCTCCCATTCTGCCAGTGGCCCTGCAAAGAGAGACGCGATTGCAGCAATATATCAAAATGATCATTGAAATTACTTGGTTTCTGATCTTCTGAAGAAAACTGCTTGTGCAGGCTGGGCTGGATGCTCCACACCAGCCATTCCAGCAGCTCACAGTTTGCCAGCTCAGCATATTAGTTATGTTTAGGAATTATTAATGAGGGGCTTGTAAGGCACGATTCAAGTCAACACTGGCAGGATTAAAATCTCCATTTGGAATGAAAACCTATAATTGGTTCTTGTTTGCTTGGGAGTAGGTTTTACAGTAGCTTTGCAGTTGGCTTCGCATTAGAGATTAGGCTGGTTTGTGCCCAGGTGGCACTTTACCCGCAACTGCAACCAGACTGAATGCAACTCCTTCTCAAAGAGCTTTCCTTCTGACTGGAGTGGCCTTTAAATAAGCACATGTCAAATTAAAGGTGATCTCTCTGTCCTTTGGGTCTCTGTTATGAAGCTGCTTCTTGAATATGTTAAGCAAAAGACACTGCACAGGTTTCTGGCCTGGAGTTTGCAGGGATTTGTTGAGAAGCAAGTGAATAGAAGGGCAGGTTGAGCCCATAGATAAAGAATATGAAGTCTGAGGTATCTGAGTAGGTTTCTGAGTCACTGCTTTGTCTCTGACACGCTCCTGGAGATAAAGGATATTAGTTATTCTTAAGAAATAACAGGACTTCATCTCCCCAGTGTGCCTTGGAGCTCTGCTCAGAGCTAACGTTGGCATCTTGTTGCCAAGTGAAAAGCCCTTTTTCATCTTCTTTTCAAAATCCTCGGGAATGAGTATAACTTGCATTCACCAGACCATTTCTTACAGCACCATGGCTGCTGTCCGTCTGCCCTTTAGTAAAATGGCAGGGAATTTGCTTGCCACGCTTGGGATCCCCGGCCAGGAACAACTCCAGCCTCTGAGGAGTGAGTGGTCCAGACAGCCCCTTGATCTCAGGCCTGGGATTCTGGGGGATGGCAGCTGTGGAGAGGGGTTTGTTAGCTAAGGTAGAATACTAAGCTGAAGATTTATTTGATATGGGCTGGGGGGGGGAACTTTCCAGTCTGAATTCACATAAAGCAAGCCAGATCAGAGCCTCAAAACAGTCCTACACTGGCCAAAGAAATGAACCGGGTGATGTAATCAAGTTACTTACCTGTTTAAATTTTGCATTCCTAAAAACAAACAGAATCGAAACTGTTTACCGATTTGTGCCTCGTGTTACATAACACTTTACTCTTTCACTGTGTGCGTTTTGCCGGTGTCTGGCTGCTATGCCATGCTATGGCAGGGGAGTGACAAATGGCAGGAGACAAAGCAAACCCAGAGATTTGGGAAGTGTCTGCTAGGGGTGGAGGCTGGAGGCAGAGCCTGGTGTGCCTTGCTAGCGAAATGCCAACTGGCTAGTTCCTTTGCCACTGTGTGGACTAAATCTTGTTGGGTTTGTGTTAGTAAAATTGCACATCCCCAGCACAAAATTTTACCCGCAGGGCTAGCTGAGCTGTGTTATAAATGTGCTGTATACCAAGGGAAAAGTATTCTCTGGTGTCAAAAAATTGTTGGTGTTGCTTTGATTATTTTTTAGGAAAAGAAACGTTCAAAGTGAAGAAGAGGATTTTTTTATTTTTTATCTTAAAGGGATAAAAAGCAGCAGGGCGTTGCTTTCCTTAGTCTATATGCCCTTTAAAATCCAGCACAGAATACCCTATTAATTTATTTTCCCTTTCCCAGCACCACATTTTGCAAAATGCCCGTCACATTGCGGATCCGTGGCTGATTTATTATTAGACCCAAATCGATGATGGAGGAATTGGGACCAATTTTTTTTCCCCCCCGTTCTCCCCCAGCAGCAGCCACGGGTGACCACATGGCAAAAGCCCCGCTGATTTTTCCTCCGGAGCGAACTAAAGCAGATAAGGTCTGTCTCTCTCCACTGATACACAATGTAGGGATGTGCCGCTGTTATAACCCCTGTGCCACAGTTATTGTTAGCAGGTCAAAGCACTGAATATCAATAGACTAATTCCTTCACCCCTCCAACCCGTCCTCTGACTGGAATGTACACTTCTATTGCACAGCTTTCACCTTTGGCCCTCACCATCTTCATGGCTCCGCACTTCAAAGAATGCTGCTCATGTAGAAAATGCCTTATTGAAGGAATGGTCATAGCTGCACAATTATTTCGGAAAAACTCGACATTGTGTTTCAGCCGAGGACAGGAGAACTGGCGAAAGTCTGAATCACTTTCAAGATTCAGATCTAAATCCCGAGGTTTAGAAATATGAAAGTCAAAACTACAATAGTCCAAACACACAGAGCCTATTCTTTGCGCCTTGAAATGTGGGAAATTAAAGAGCTGCTCTCAGTTTGACTACTCACCTTTCCATTTTCTGAGGCACCCAACAAAGTTCCCTCTGCTAATGAATACCGGTTTTGATTGTTGGATTACACAGATTATTTTCTGTCATCTTCAAGTCCTTTAAACAATTGCTTCCTTTGAAATCCCTTATGCAAGAAGCATATGACCTTACAACACTCCTATTTCTCTTTTGTATTTAACATCACAGCCCTCTCTGTGGTTATATACAATGTGGGGAAAGCTATAGGTCAGGGCTGTGAGGTGGTAGCTAAAGACGCAGGGCGCCCAGCTATTGAAGCTAACACAAAATACACAGAAGAAAAGAGGCTACATGGAAAATGATTTAAAGGTAAACATTATTTTTTTATACCACATTTTGTTACAGTGCCAAAAAACCAAGGAACAGATGGTTGTACACAGGACAGGATATAAATCAAGGGACAACAGAAAATTAAATGGGATGTAAACTGAAGCGCTGAAACAATCTCAAATTAAAACTTGCTCGAAGCGTGGTCAAGAATATCCGTAGTGGTTGGAATGTACACTGGAAGACAATTCCTGCCCCCACAATCTTTCCTTTTCCCTCTTTCTCTCTTTTCTCTGTTCCCTGCCATGTTCTCCTGCTAGTGCACTGATACCAATCTCTCATGAATTTTCCATAAGCATTTTCCCTTAACCTGCCTTTCTCCCCCCGACATCCTTCTCTCTTCCACACAGGCACCCAGCTGCCCTTCTAACTCTCACACTTCTGCTCTGGGTGTTC
The DNA here is from genome assembly GCA_013396755.1 of Sclerurus mexicanus. Classification (NCBI taxonomy): domain Eukaryota; kingdom Metazoa; phylum Chordata; class Aves; order Passeriformes; family Furnariidae; genus Sclerurus; species Sclerurus mexicanus. Next base: position 35,580 of record VWZF01004706.1, on the reverse strand, counting down.
TGTCGTACAAGAGGGGCCACACTGCCCAAGACAAAACAGCAGAGACACACCTGAGTCTACCAGACAAATAACTTCTCCCAGAATCTGGCGCTAAGAATGTTTCAATAGCCACAACGTCTTCCATTTTATCACAATACTGAACCTCACAAATAGGATTACCTGGTTTGGGGTGTCTTTAGGCAGCATTCAGAGAAACTGAGGCATTTCTGTTACACACCAAGCAATGTTCAGTGGCAGTGAAGAGCTGAGGAGTATTTTCAATTCTCTCTGACGTGGTTTAAACACAGGGAAACTTTCACATATGTGGGTGGATGGTGCATCTTTTTTTTTTGCAAATGCTTATTGTGAGATTTGTTGTGCAGCACAGTTCCTAGATTGGGGTTTGAATGCAGGAAAATGCTGTGGGCACAACAGGCTTGAAACAATAAATTGAACCCAACTTCGTCTAACTCAGCATTTAGAAATTTTATTGGCAGAGACTTGCAGAAGGGAATGAGAAATCATAATTCAGCAAATTCCTTCTATCACTGCTCAACTTTCTGTCCTCGTAGTAAATTATTCACCTCAGCAATGACTCAGTTAGCAAAAGATTAAAGGCTGGATTCTGGCACCCTTGCTGTTCTTGGTGAGCATTATGAAGCATCCTGTTGAATGCTACAAAAAAACATTATTGAGGGCAGTACAGCTGCGTATGAAGAAAGGTATCAGCGTTTGTGTTCGCAGTCCCAACACAAAAAAATCCTTGAAAACTCATTTGTGAGTCTGCTCCCAGATTTGTGTCACAGTGAGAGCTGTGGAGTGTGACCCGCTCCACAGAACAACCCATAAAACTGCAAAACCACACCTGGCCCTTGAGTTTCTCAACCCAATACCTTAGGAGGGGCCTTATAAGGACCAATCTCAACCATCACACTCTGTCTCACCGTTTTCAGTTTCTGTGCAGGTAAATATAAACACCTGTCAGATTACAGTGTGGAGCAAACCAGTTGTTAGATACTTCCATCCTGATCAGGGTAAGCATTTTGTGTTAACCATGTCCTGCTGGGCAGAAGGGAAGAAGCAACAAGGGGTCACATGCAAAATGTTCAAGATGAGCAATCACATTCAAGAATTCTAAGGATGAGAACCTTCCTTTATAAGTGAAGTACTGCTCAGTGACAGCAGAGCAGGGGTAAATCAAGGTGCTCCCAGGATACTGCACCGTGCACTGGGAGTGTTTTTGGTTGGCAGTAATCCTTAGGAAACACAGTGTTTCCATTCCTTTGTTGAAAGTTCAAGTGATAACATTCCCACAGTATATTTTGGAATTCAGAGCTGTTTGGCAACTCACAGAAAACAACCCACATGCTATGTAGGCACCGATGTTTCATCTCTCGCTTCTTTCGGCTGTCCTGAGCTGAGAGTTATCATTTCAGCTTACTGGAAAGCACTTGATGCAGCCAGTTCCTTTTAAAATATATTTTGTTGGAAGCTGTTAGAAAATTCAATAAAGACACTTTGATCATGATCCATTCATTGACTTCCTTGGACTAACTTTTATATGGGATTTAAAGTGGATTTGAAGCTTCTGTTTCAAAAGCAAAGCATATTTTCCAAATTCCTGCAGTGCCTCATGGCATCAGCTTTGCTTTTGAAATAGAGAATGAGGATGCAGAGATATTAAAGCTAAGCTCAGAGAAACATGATTTTTCACCCCCTCTAGAAAAACAGGAACATCCTTACTCTTCCTTTGAATACATAATTAGTGCTAATTGAAGCCACATGTCAGAAATTTATGCAGCAGGACAGGATACAGAATGCAAAGGGTTTTTCCTATCAATGCCAGAGACAAGCAAAGGAAGACTTGCAGTTTTTCCTCTTCAGGAATCCTCCTGTCACATGCAAGACCTACAAGTCATAAGTGGTCCTCTAGCCATACACAGTCCTCATAAATAGTTCCCTGATACAACTGTATTGGTTCAAATCATCTTTTCTCCCTTGTCCTTTCCATGGAACTCAGACAGGCTTCTGGAGAAGCACCAAGGTTACAGAAAGTACTGTTTCCAGGTGGATTCCTAGTTCCTGCCACCACAGTGGTCTTACTAACTAGGACAGCTTAGTCCCAAAATATTCTTCCCACTTTCTTTGACAATATTATGTAGGTATCCCATAAGCTCTGGAGAGATCTTAGTTTCCAAATGAAATATATGCATGTACAGACTTTTTGGACACTTAGGACTCAGCAAAAATTCCACTGAATTGTCCAATTTGTATTCTTAATGAAAAAGTATGTCCTTCCTTCAAAAACATAATCCTTTCTTCAAAGTTTTATCGTAAAACCTGAAGTAATATGAGATCCTCAGAGAAAAAAAATAACCCAACTTTTTTTTGAGCAAAACATCCTTTTCCCCCTAAGCCCATCCTCATAAAAGACTAAAACATTTCATCTCACATAATGGCCATAATGAGATGCTGAGCAATGAAGACTTAGCTCAAACAACAGTTACCAGAAGAGGCAGTTAAAGCAGCTTCGTTAAACGTTGTTACCTGAATTGACTGCAATAAACAGCTTCTCTTTAACTCTGCTGATGCCTAAATTAAATGCATTAAATCTTAGACTATTTGATGTGACTTCATGGCAGCACTGAACTCATTACTGCTCTTTGTGATGCCCACAGAGACAACAGGCTCAGGCCAGCACACAGCAAGATCCGGAGGGTCTTATCCTTCCCACACATTCCAGTACAAGGGTGACTCCCACCAGTGCTAACTCAAGTCACATGTCTGACTCCCCCGTTCAGCAAGAGGAGAAAATTACATAACACAAAATTCCCATTCAGCTTTTAAAATTTTCCAGCTGTTAAGCAATTCCCTGGACCCAAATCAAAGTCTGCAGATGCTCTGGGGGTAAAATCTCTACAGAACGAATAACACAGTCTGGATGGAATTGCATTATTAAGAACATTCATGATGGCTCCACGAATTTGCCTGGATGTGGATCAGCTGCTCCTAAGTCAATCATATGCTACATAGTTATGTCCTTATGTCCTTGCTGTCACTGGTTTTTTTCTGATATATTATGTTCTTACTGTTTGTTTCAAAATTCCTAGGTGTCCTTCCCTCCCCCTCAATCTGACAGTAAAAAATAACCCACTGAAGAGGAATGTCCAGACTAGTGTGTCACTGAGATGGAACCCAATGCCATTGCCAGCTTTGGGCATGTGTATCTACAAGGCAGTCCCACCTTTGGTTAAACTAACAAGCCAAAAACCCAGCAACCCATCAGTTCTCTGCCTTTTCCATTTATAGATGTTTGCTGTAGATCCAAACGAGCATATCCTGTACTCTGGAACTGGGATAATCATGCACTGCATTTGTACAATGAGATTGAATGGAAAAGAGGTCTAGAATGTGATCTGTCCTTACTCATTTGGGGCCTGATTCAGCAAAGTGTAAAACAAATGCTTAATTTCCAAATAAAATCCAGGGTATTTTTAACTGCATTGCATGTGCTGGGTGGAATTCATGCTAACAGTGAGTAAGCCCATAAAGACATCACACAGCAGCGCTGGTGGGTATTTCATTCACAGAATGAGATAACTACGGGAAAATTTTCCAATTCCAGACAGACACTGACTCAGGCTTTATGGAAATCATTTAACCTCTCTGCCTGTGTTTGCCCATCTGTAAAATGGGGATATTAATGCTGAAAGGGCATTAACGCTTTGCAAACAAATAAGCTTTTGCATTAACCAGGCAACTTTTGTTACTTTTTTTTGCTGGTCTGAACTAACCACGACTTCACACAGGGCAATGAGGACAAAAACCCACTGCAGAAAGAAATTGCAGTGTTAAGTGTGATCTCTGAGAGGAGGAGACCAAAACCTAGGGAGGGGTGGTGGCCTGAAGGGGCAGGAGGGCCAGCAGAGGTGGCTCTTCCTTGCACCCTCCAGGCAGCTTTTATGAGCTGTGTCATGGATTAAAGCTGTGCCCAGGCCTTCAGCAGGTAAATCTGGTAAATCACTTGCACCTCCATGTGCCAGCTCAATGTCTGTATATCATTTTATGCCCAGGAAATTTGTTGTAAGCCTTGCTCACTGTTATGATAGCATTTTTACATTTATGTTTTATGGAATGTGTTCTGAAAACCGAATGCAACCCTAAATTCTGGCATGGAGAAAGCATTGTTACGGCACTTGCAGCAGTGTTTGTGAACACACCCCAAAACAAGATACACTCACTTGATTTTGAGACTCAGGAAATAAGAAGTATTTATCTGCGTAGAGGGAGCAATCGTCTTCCCTCTATCAGCTTTCCCAGGTGCTTATTCTGATGGAGTGGAACTACAAAAGCCTGACACGTGGGCCATGGTTGCCTGAACAATATCAGCCTTTTGTCACCAGCTCTACAATCCACGTACCGTGTTCTGCCTACGCTCAATAATGCTATAAAGTACCTCAGCTGCTTAGGCTCTGGTGCTGATATTACCTGGGATCAGAGGAATTTTGTTTAGATTATTTGGGGGGAACAGCTATACAGGAGTTAGCTGTAAGAGAATGAAAATTTCTGAAACAAATGCAGTTTTGAAGGGCAGCTGCCTGCTTAACCTCAGCAGCAGCATTTCAGAGCCTTGCTTCATAAAGGCTCTGCCTTTGTGTATCAGAGACATAATTGGGGGTTGGAACGAGATGATCTTTGAGGTCCCTTCCAACCCAAGCCATTCCATGATTCTATGATAAACTGCAGTAATGAATGACAGAGAGTTCTCTCCTACCTGTGCTTCATTGTGATTAGAGCAGCCCCACTGCTGGCCCACGGAAAGAGTGGGATTTTTTAAAGTATTCATCCTATAAGTGCTTATCCTACAATTATTAATATGCAAATCCCAAGCCAGCGCAACACAGCATATTCAATTAAGTCCCAATTGCAGGAGTTCCTTGGAATAGAAAGGCTTCCTTGAATATCTGGGTCTTCCTGAGGGTTTTCCATGGAGTCTTTCACTCAAGTCACTCAGAAATCATTGAACACTGAAATTTATGGTAGGAAGATCTAAGCAAGTTTGGAAAGTTTGCCTGGGCACTGGAAGCAGGCTGGCTTTGGCAGCACTGGGCTCCACCTGGGCTAACGTGTCCTGCTGCAAAGCAGTGAAAATTCACTTGCCCTCGGGTTTTTGTTTATTTGTTTGGTGTGGTGTTTTAGGGTGTTTCTGTTTTTGTTTCTGTTAACTCGTGTTGATACATTTTAAAGGCAGCACTGAAATGGAAGATTGTGAAATTTGGTGTAATTAAGTGCGATGAACTTTATGATGGGTTTATGCAAGTGTACATGTAAATTCTATAATGATTAAGTAGCTCTTTTAGATCAGACCAACCATTTAAAATGGTTGTTCTGAAATAGAACTGTTTTATTTTTCTGTACAAAACTTGCTTAGTATAAAGATTTGTGTTCAGAAGCAGATAAAGAAAATCCAATAAGCAAGTAAAGTAAAACCTTCAGTAAAGTTTTATGCCAAGGAAGACTCGGAGAGGAACTGTTTGTTCAAAAGTAATCATGTTACATAGTGGCAGCAGTTTGGTGCAAAGCAGTGCTGAAAAGTTGAAGAAATAGGAGGTTTTGGGCAGAGGCTGCAAATGGAACTAAGGAAATATTTCTGAGGTTCATAGTTTCATTCTCTGGCAAATTGTTCCTTCTTCAAAGATGAATCTTTTCAAAGGGTAAAAATGGGCATAAATGAGTCTTTTGTTGTTGTTGTTGTTGTTGTTGGAGTATGAAGACTTTTGTGTTAGATTTTCACTCCTTAAAATACCTTAATTCATTTTTTGGGCATAATATCATGTAAAAGTATTAGATTTGTATTACATGGCTTGGTGAGGGCAAAGTAGAATTTCTACTCTATTGGATAGAGGGTAAATGAAGGGAAGTAAAACACTTTCCTATATTCCAAGAACAATTATCCCTTGGAATAGATACAAAAAAGAAACTAAAAATTTTGAGGGGGCAAGGGGAAGAAAACCCTCTAATGTTCTGTTTAATCGGTTGAAATAAAAACATTAAAAAGTTTTTGCTTCCTGATACGTGCATGAAGTTGGAAATATTGTATCAGCAGCTAATACTGGCTTTTTTTCAGCATGTGAATTTTTGTATTTGTCAGGAAACATCTGCCCTTGGCTTTAGTCAGAAGCAGAAGACAACACAGATGATGTTTCTGATAAGGTGAGTCCCACAGCCTTCATAGTGTTCCAAGTAAAATTCTGGAGCCCTGTTTAAATAGATGGATGGATGGATGGATGGATGGATGGATGGATGGATAGATAGATAGATAGATAGATAGATAGATAGATAGATAGATAGATAGATAGATAGATAGATAGATATACAGATATAGATACACAACCCCTGTACCCCTTTCTAGGTTCCTTCGAAAGCACAACAAGAAAGTGTAAAATGTAAATCCAAATATTTATCCCCATTTATGTATGTTTTACCGCAGCTCTGCCTTCATATTTTAATCTGATTAATTTAACAACGACTCCTGCCGTTTGAAAAATATACCGCCATAATAATTAAGCCATGCTATCAGAAGATAAGTTAGGAATAAACCGTGGCTGAAAAATCCCAATTCATTTTGCTGGGGTTGGTGTTTCAGTTTAGGAATGGTCTCCCCTGGAGCTGCTCACACTTGGTGTCAGTACCTGCAGGGCTCACGCTGGCTCTGCAAAGCCCTGCAACTCCAGCGGATATGCAGGGTTTGTAAGGAGAAAAGTTATGGCCTATATTGAATACCCAAGAGTATTCTGAGTTTGTGAGCGTGTTTTATAACTGTTTGTGCTACCCAGCTTAAAAAATCAACAAAACAAAACAAAGAGCTGGTAAAAGAGACAATTAAATGACTTAGGTTGAGATGCTCCATAATTTATTGCAGATCTATGAGAGAACACTTGTAGAACCCATTTAATTCATTTAATAGTAATGCAAACATTGATATAAATTAAAACTCCAGAACGCTCTCTCACATCTTTTCTCTCCCCATGAGAGGTGAATGAAAATGATTTATTACCCATAGATTATAATTGCTTAAAATAGGTTATGATGTAAGAAAAAAAATCTAATCCCTTCTACCAGGCAGGAGCAAAATTCTACAGACAGAGAAATTACATCTAACGCCAGTGTGTTAAGGAAGAAACATTCTTCTTCTCCCTTTGGGGAAACTCTAAGAACATCTTTTTAGAACTGTCAAAATTCACAAGCTGTAATAAATTATTCTTTTTCATTACCCATTTATTAAGCAGGCTGTTTGGTATAATAGCAGAAAAATTCTGTCTAATTTTTACAGTATTACACTACTGTGATTTCTCATTTGAAACAGACAAGTTATCAAGAGCAGTGATGTGTTTTATTTTGTACGTTGGGACCATCTTTCCTCTGAATTCTGATGAAGACAACTTTTGAAGCATGTAATGCTCTGCCTGTCAGGGGGGTTCCGTGGCAGGGAGGTGGGCTGGCTCCTGGAATGCCAACCTTAGGGCTCAGCCACGTGAAGAGCTTGCATTGCAGGTTGTGCACGATATCCACGCCTGCATTTCTGCATCCCACACTGCTCGGTGCTTCTCCCCTCCAAAACGCTGCATCCCACCCCTCTCCTCTCTCAGACACCGAGGGACACCTCATGAGGAAAGGAGTTCACCCCCTACTTTGAGTAATTGTATTAATGTATTTGATTTTCTTTCTTCTCCCCGCATTTACTTGAAGAATTAAAGTGGACATCAGATTCAACATTTAATACAAGGTTAAACTGAAAATCCGAAGGAAAACAGACCACCAAAAAATTACAATAAAATTTAGGATGGTTGTAAATATTGGCTATAAGATGCTGCAGGGATCACATTAACTGTAACGCTAATGGGAAATTCTGAATGAAACTTTATGCTGGATAAATGGGAAAACCCCCGGTTTAAGAGATGAGAAATCTGCAATAAGGTCCTGGCTCCATCACAAGGCTCTGTGTGATTCCGAGAGAGTAAATTATTGACCATGTAATGAACATCTAACCATATTATACTGTAATTATATGACTATAGCTTATATTATATAACTTAGCCTCAGCCTTGGTGGTGAAAGTGAAACACCAATGACTTTGTTTTCATAAAAGGAAAATAAAAATACATCTTCTTCTTCTAAATAGGAATACAGAAGCGGAGGGAAGAGATGGCTGCAATAATAGTTTTAGGATATATTTGCGAGGCCTATGCTCCCCCTTCACCCCTCAAAAGGGACATGCAATGGAAACAGAGAAAATAAAAGCCAGCTATCTCCTATGCCCTGAATGGCAACAACGAGGCAGGAACGTTGCCTTGTTGGCTTTGGTTGAAAATATATAAATAAATGGTGGTATAAACCCCACATTGTATCTTCACAGCCAGCAGCGACATAAAGCTGCTTTCTTCAGCTAGGAAGTGGATTACATTTTTATAACTAATCCCCAGCTCTTTGACTGAAAAGATTTGCTAAGCCCCCCCCCTTCACTACCTTTTCTTTTAGGTCTGTGCACTCCAAAAGCTTCCTTCCACCTTCTTCCTCCTGCTTCCCAAAAGTAAATGCGTGGCTATTTTTTTTGAACTTACAGTATGTAACTTTGTTTGCGCCTTGCATTGTTCAACAGGATTCACAGACAGGAAAAAAAACCCCAACACCCAAACAACTCTTTGCTTCACTGATCCATAAAATCATTATAGGCAACATTTCAGTTTCAACAAGTGCCAAAAATTCTCCCCTCCCCCGAATATAAAAAATAAAGCAGAAACAAAAATAACAAGGCTATTAATCTTTCATTAAGTTAAAGGGATGAAAAGGAATCGCTTAAAGTATCATTCTTTACTTGCACCACAAGATTGGATGCCCCCTGCTAACTTCAAAGGCTCTAAAAGAAGCTGGTTAATATTGTTGGCACAGAACCAGATTGTGGTTTATTTTAGTTTTTCTGATTTTTTTTTTTCCCAACAAAAGAAAACATTAAGGGTTGGACACTGATTGCTGAGGGACAGCTATTGAAAGAGGGGGCCTTTTGTGCTGCTCCCAGTAATATGTCAGTTTTCAGACACGTAATCGCTGCTCAAGAAATCGCGTCAGTCCCTGCACGGGGGCAGGAGTCTGCAACGCCGCTCCTGTTTGCTCTGTGGTTTCACATCAGATCCAAATCACTGCTTTTCCCTCGGGGCCAGAGCGCTTGCACTCGCAATAACTTCAGTGAAATATGGACTTCATGCATCCCAGGAGAAGTAATAGATCCGCAACGTCGCTCACCTGCTTGCCCGCACAATTGCCGCTCTGGTCTCGTCCCTCCCCAGCCCCCGAGTCTGTGTGTGTTGCAAACAAAGCTAATTGCTACTGAGTGACATAATTTTGTGGTTATGTTCCTTTGTGCGGGGGTTTCTTTGCAGCGTAGCGCGAGCTGTTAAGCTGCAGATTGTGGTTGCCGCAGCCTGGCAAAGGGTGAATAACAGGGAGCGGGGAAAGGCAGGCAGGAAGTGTTTGTGATGGTTTGATGATGTGCTGATAGCTTAATGCGCTTGGCTGGGCTGTGCGGGGCAGGCTCCTGGAAACCCCTGTTCCTTGGTGTGCGTGTGTGGCAGAGAGGGGAAAACATTCCAGATATTTTTCTCTCTTTTTCAGAGAAACAAAATAGCTCAGTCCCCACCACACAGTCAGCTTCAGGCTTTCCCTTAAGCGGATAGTGAGGAAATACAGGTGTGACCACGCAAAGTGAGGGCTCCTGGGGCTTTGAGCTCCTTAATTCCTTGTGTCTCATCATCTTAATTCCTTGGGTATCAGCATCTTAATTCCTTGGGTTTGAGTACCTTAATTCCTTGGGTTTGAGTACCTTAATTCCTTGAGTTTGAGTACCTTAATTCCTTGGGTCTCAGCACCTTAATTCCTTGAATTTGAACATCTCCCTTCCTTGGGTCTCAGCGTGACTCCTTTTAGGCAGAGTGATTGCAGGCCCACGGAACCTTCCCACATCCACAAAAATTCCCGTGCCTGACGCCGTGTGTGTGAGCCGTGATGCTGGGCCGCTGAGCCAAAAGCAGACAAGACTCTCCTGGTGTGGGGCACGGGAACTGGAGAACCTTGGCTCACCCACCAGTGATCCAGCAGGCTACGGGCTGTGCACCGCTGGGAAGACAAAAAACCCCCACATGTGCCTCTCCCCAGGCCAAGGGGGACTCGACCTTGGGGTTAAAGACTGCAAATGGCCAGTCCTTTAGTAGCTGAAGGTGTTCTGTTCCTCTAAAGGCAAAGCACTTTCAGCCTCAGGTCTTCCCATCAGTGATGCAACTTCTAACATGGGCATGGAACTCCAGGCTTCTGGACCTGCTGTACCTGTCCTGGGCATAAAATGGGATGAGAAAGTACCAGCTGAGCGTTTTAGTGCAGCTTATGGAAATATTCTGCATATAAAGGGAGTAGATATTTTAAAAAATACACACTATACAAACATAGGGTAATTGGAAGTGTCTATTCTACTGGATCTGTTGTCATTCAGTCCCCTAAGGCAGCGCTACTGGACCTGCCCTTTAGAATCTGGATAACCAAATAAAGCAGACATTTGTCCCTGTGAAGTTCTTTTTCTGCTTGCATCAGGCTATTAACACATAACAACTGCAAATAAATTTGGCTACATTCCCCAAAGTGTGTCTCACCCAACACCCCCCTGTCATGCTCCTATCCATTATCTCTGCCAGCTATTCCCTCTGGGCCAGATTCAACATTCATCATAAAATTTACATGTAATCCACCAGTGTTTGCATAAGGTGTATACACATTCTTGCACAGGCCAAATATGACAGATATCTTAAGTTCCTTCTTTAAAACCCTTTTCAGGAAAAGTCTGTTATACTGTTGCTGTGATGGATAATGTCTCCCCGGCTTCCAATAAACTATGTGTTTTATTCGTCTGAGTTAGTGCATAAATTTTTGGGGCAGGAGGAAAGGGCATGACCATTGGGGTTTTTTGCCAAGAGGAAGCACACATTTCCTGACAGAACAGCAAGTGGAGCCAGTTGCCCAGTTTGGGAGGCACGTTGCCCAGTGCTTCCTATTACAAGACACCTTTCAGTTGCTCTTAGTTCTACCAAACTGTATCTGTTTGTCCTGAAATGTGTGATCTCAGCTGACTGCCTCAGTCATTTCTGGGAGTAAGATGAAGGATTTGAAAAGTGACAATAATGCTGCTATTTGACTTCACAGAGCCTGAAAGCATGAGTTATGTTTTTAGAATCCTGCTACTTCAGTGAAAAGTACTACAGGAAGGTCCATTAGGGAATGAATAATCCTGTCGGTGTGCTGTCCATACGGAGGGAGGAACACACCAAGCACTGGAGATACAGGGAAGCACTGAAGAGCCCTGATCTGTCTCTGTGTGCTGAGGAAGGCAAGGCTTCTCTGCAAAAAACAACAGCAATTACGCAATGAAGAACTCTGCCATAATGTATGAGCAGCGGGAGGCCGAGGCTGCTCCACCAGCATCTCAACTCCTGGCATTTTCTTATTTTTCAATGCCCAAGTTTAAACTGAATAATTTTCTTTTAACTTGTTTCTCTGTGTGTGTAATAAATAATAGTGACTAACGCAAACAATCCAAAATGCAATTATTCCACCTGAGCAGCTGTACAAACTGCATCTATCTCAGGTGGAATGGCTCCTACATAACAAAAGGAATTCCTTCCCTGAAAAATTCATTTTCTCCATCTCTCCAGTTTTCTGGTGGGGTTCCCAGTTGGAGAGGACAGGCAACAGATTCTACAGAACCTGAGGAGTGATGCAGAAATAAGACCATCACCTGGGTGTCCTTCCTGGCCGTGGGATTTGGGCAATCCCACCAGCACGGACCTTCCCCTGATTTTTGTCAGCAAACTTCCCCCTTGCAGATGGACAGCTGGGACACTCGCTCCACTTCAATGGACCTGGCATCAGGAAAGGTTGTATTTGAACACCCTGTGTATGTCTGGCTGCACGCTGCATCTTTGTGACTTTTACTGAATTTATGCTTCACTTTGTGCAATGTTTATCTTGAAAAGAAGGGGTTTAGGCTTGGCTAAGCAAAAAGACTTTTCAAGAGGAGGAATGGCTGGTTCAGGCTCGAGACGGCTGCCTGTTAAATGTTACATTAATGATAAGATCCTGAAAGAGCCGGTCGGGGGGTGAGCAATCTTGCTTTCCTTTTTTACACTATCTTTGCTGAAGTTTCTTTTCCGCTTATAGAGAAGGGGAACAGTTTCCTTTTATCCTTGAGTTTGTCCTTTTTTTTATTTTCTTTTTTTTTATTTTTTATCACCAACTTCAATCACAGGGTCAGCTTTGATTTGGGTGAGTCAGAAACATATTTATCTCTGAAATTCTCCTTCTGTGCCTGGGAATGAAGTGTTTCTCCTCATCTCAGAAGAAAAAAGACATGTTTTAAATCACAGCAGTGCCAAAAGAAAAGAGATAACAATAGCTGTTTGTTTTACCTGCTATATAGAAGGCCTGATTTATATGTTGCTGGTATATATATGATTTTAAGAGACTTCTTTAGTTTCTCCATGATGATGTTTATAGTTTCTTTATAGAAAGAGATCTGTACTCCAGATTCTGTTCTAAACTCCGCTCAGCTCAGGCAGTTGTTACAGCAGATAGACTTGACCTAGTACTCACCCTGTTTAAGATGTGTTTTATTTTTGCAGGCATTCCATAGTTGCAGGAAGCACTCAAGCCTTAATCTGGACCACTTGTCGGGTAGCGAAAGGAAAAAAACAACTTAGGGAGCAATCCTCTTGGAAAACCATACGTGGGTTTTAGGGAGAGCTCAGCAGGCCTGCGAATGCTCTAGGCAGCTTTGAAATCCCAGGCCAAGGAGGCTTTGTTGTTGATGCCCCAAGGGAAAAGCCAAATGCAGTGCTCATCACAATGTGAATGCGGATCAAGAATAAACTGAGATTTTGCACGGTTTGATCTGCACATCCTTGTGCCGCCTCCTTCATCAGTTTTGGTGGAAACAAAACTGCTTAGAAGCCTGAAAACCCTGGAAAGATGGTTCTCAGACTCTAACAGGTACCTCCATGGTCTTCAAGAATCTGAAATGCTTTTGTCCTCAAAGCTGATGCCCTCGGGCAGGAGCACACGCCATGAGTGCAGCTGCCTGTCTGCTCGAGGGGGCTGTGCAGAGTTAGGAGCAAGCATGTGCTATCCTTGGCTGTAGCTCTTTGTGAGGATCAGACATCCTGACAAGGCTCTTTGTCATATTCTTGGCTTCTGTGCCCCTCCTTTGCTGTGCCCACAGTTAACTGGTCTGTACATACACCTGGTATCACCAAGGGCAGGCTCTCCAGCGTGGGGTCTTGCATGGTCTGTGTGGCAGTCTGGTAAGAAACTCGTAACATTCTGATCTCAGAGCGAGCAGCATCTTCTTCATCTTTCTTTAGTAGCTAAACCAGCATGGTTTTTCTAGATTATAGTATGGCTAATCTAAAAAGAACGAATTTCAAGTTAAGTGTACTTCAGAAACGCTGCTGTGAGCTTTAATTGACTTATTTTAACCAAATGCACAGCTTAAAAGAAGAGGGTTTTGGAGCAGATGGAGATTATAAGCAGTGGTCTGTAACATCCATGTGCAATCTCATACAAACAAAACAGCAATATGGGACACTATCTGGGAAGAACCCACCATTCAGAAAAGAAATAACATTTCTGTACTCCCTTAACTCAACTACGGATCAGAAGATGCAATACGCAGGCTAGAATATATTTAGCAGTAATGAGATTGTACTTATGCAATACAATTGCATGGGTCCTTCCAATAATCATTTTCTCTACATTTACTTTTTTAAGACCCTTGAGATCTTTGACACTTTAATTTCGTTCAGAACAAATGATAACGTGATTAAAGACAAACTGCTTTCTGCACTCTGAATTTTTTGCCTAATTCATGAAGAAACCAAATTCCGAGGCTGTAAATTGTTGCAAAGTCAAATGCAGCTGTGGGTGCTTAGCATCTCTGAGAGTTAGCCACGAGGAAAATCCCATATGCCTATAGCTATATATTCTAAAACAATCATATAAAAATGGTTGTTCTATTGCATTTTGACTTCTAATAAAAATATTACAGTTGAAAGTTTTTGTCAAACTGTGCCAGTACAGGCATTACTGATTAATACAGAAGGCCAGATATTCAGCTGTCATTTATTTCCACTGTACTATTGCAATTCACAGCAATCCAAAGAGTCACTCTCATGGACTGTTTCTCCTGCCTTCACACGGAATGTTGCCTGAACAAACAATTAGTTTTACTAATTTAATGGAAACTCTTTGCATGTTTTCCCACGTGCACTAGCCTCAGTTTCAAGATAAGAAAAGCACACAGTGGAGATCAGTGCTGGCACGGAGAACATTATCCAGGCTGAAGTCAAAGGGTGACGGTAGTAGCTGCTGCCTGCGAAATCCCCAGCTCTCCTTGGATGGGAAATCTGGAAAAAGGGACGGGAAATTTGGACAAAGGGACGGAAATTCCACAGTACTGATAACAAAATTAAAATAAAATAAAAGAGCACAATGCTAAGAAGTGTAGCTTCACCTTGCAATAGCACTGCTTTTTACTGTCTGTGCTACGAGGTGATTTGTCAGGTGTGGGAAAGGATGTCGACCTAATTGCTGCCACCCTCGTGCTCCAGAATCTTGTAAACTTGGCCATGATTCTGTATTGCTGAAAGCCTAATGGGAGTGAGCCACTGGCTGGGTTATTTTCTCCAGGCTATTTTCTCTCAGATCCCCATGATCTGTTGCCCCGTCACTTCTGCAGAAGATCCCTTTGCCTGCTCTCTGGAGTGTTAGTGTTCGAGCTACACACAGGTGAGCAGGGCGTGGGAGGAAAAAGGGGTCTTTTAGAAGGGGAAGGAGTAGCAGGACTAAATAATAACCTCTGTATCCTTCAGTTTGCAGTGACACTGATGGGGAGAAACAGACAAAATATTTGAGACTTAATTCTTTTATCCCTCTCTTGAATTTTTGCTCTGTCTTCTCCTTTCATTTGACCATTCTGGGTTCAGATTTGCTTACAGAGCCACATAGCCCTGAACACAGAACAGATGCACAGAAAACAAGGCTTTTCTTCACAGCTGTCTTTGGGTGATGCTTAATGGATTAATGGGTTAAAGAAAGGGATGGAATAACTAGAAATCATTTATCTATTAGTATTTTTTTTTTAAGGAAACCTCAACACTTGGCCACATCCTATTCTTATCAACCCGGGCAAACAAAGTTAATGAGGCAAACCACTCAGGCTACTATGAAGATCACTAGCCACCCTGAAAATGCTGACAAACAGGAACAAACAGCCTTCCTATTCCTTCTTCTGACAATGCTCCCCTCACCCAGACCCGAGACCAAACCCAGTGCGAGGAACCGTTCAGGCCAGTACAGAGCAGTACGAAAGGTTAAATGTAGAATCGACGGCAACCTTGTCAGACCATTTTGTGTCCTTAGTGGCAGCGCACATACCATGATGCATTCCTCAACTGTTGCTAATTTAAAGGGTTTGAGGCTGAAAAAAAAAGGAGATTCTGGAAACATCATGCTGGTCCATGTGGGTTAACTTAGTCTGAAGTATCCGTGTTCCCAGTTTGAGGGTTCAAAGTGACTTAGTGGAAGACTCTGATTTGCTTTTTTTCACTCTACTCTTTATCTGAAAGTCAAGCGTACCAAGATTTAATATTAGAATTCTGTGCAGTATTATGAATAACAATTTATACCTTAGATCATAAAACACTGAGGAGTTTTCAGATGTATGTAGATATAAAATAAAACTGTTTGGGAGCTTGTATAGTGTGAGAACACTGCAATCTGTATTTCACTGGGCATAATGTTAAATTGTGCTAAGAAGAAATCGTGCAGATTTCAGACTTGCTACAGGAAAATATCTTTACCCAGAAATATAAGACTATACAAAGATTATTTTGATTGTTTCTTTTGTGAGAGAAGCCTTAGGCCTCCATTATTTCTCCGACTATCAAGGCTCGTTGTCTTCAAGCTTTTAACATGTGTTCTTAACTATGTTTGCAGGAATCAGTGTAAATATCTTTTTTTGGTAGGATGTTTACTCTTATCCCTTTGTCCATTTGGGAGCTACACAACTCTGACTAAACATCCCTGTAGAGAAAGAATATCCCACTGCTCAAATTTTTTTTTTTTTTCCCTTTGCCGAGTTCTGTTTCCATTTAGACGCATAGTCAAAATTCCATACTTGATCAGACTGGTGGTGGAGGAGCCCAGTATCCTGTCTTTAAGGAAAGCTGGGAACAGATGCTGCATAGGAAGGGAAAGGAATGCTGCAGTTACTAACCCAGGGCTAACCTGCCTGCGGGGGAAGATTTCTCCCCAAGCCACGACACTTGGAGCCCGAGTTATGCCCTGAAGTGTAAAGTTTTACATCGCTTCAAAAACTGCAATAAATAAATTAAAAAAAAAAAAGAGCTCTCACAATTTCACAAAACTTTCTGTGAAGTATCTGTTTCTTCAGAGTCCCATTAAGTTCCTGCCTCCACAGTTTGTACGGTGACAATGACTTCAATAAGCCAATTATGCTCAGTTCTGAAATAGATTTCCTTTCCGTCACTTTTCCGTTTGATCCATTTCAATTTAATTAAATGGTCAAAATTTAAAGTATATTCTTTTCCATCTTGAAAAAATAAACCCTTCATTGTAACTTTTCAGAAAATTGCCTGTCTAGTCCTTTATTTTTCATTTGGAGTAAGTCTGAGTTTTTATGCTGATGAGAGATTGTTTAAGCAACCATCTCACTTATCTGCTGTAAAATCAATATTTTAAAGATGCAATTTTCTGTGAAAGAAGCTGGTTCAACGTGTAATTCTCTTCTGTCTTTGATGGATCATTTGCTCAGACATAATGAATTCTGTTGAATCTGATAATTTTATTTCTCATAAAGTAATCACAGTAAAATAATGAGGCACTGTATCATCATTTTTGCTTTGTTTCTCATTGCTTGCCTTTTACACTTGAAAAAAGTCCTTGAGTTCTTGATTAGTCTTCTTGGCTTAAAGGACCTGTCTTTTGCCAGGTTGAAAGAAAGAAATTATTCAGATTCTTTACTTTTGATTCACCATTGCTCTGAAATAATGAACAGTATCCTTCCTTATAATGACCCAAAACATCAAGGGTGGCTTCCTACTCACTATGAAAAGACACGGGTCCAGCTTTTTCATTGGGATGAAAAACCTGATAATAAAATCAGCCCAGTGGTTCAGATACTTCAGCCTGTTAGACCTCCGACAGGAGAGTCACAGATCTTAAGAAGAGGGAGAAGAAAGGGAAGGAGAAACAGAGATTCATGGGAGAAAAAAAGAGGGGAAAAATGTGATTTCAGATGGTATCACACAAAAGAAAAGAATGTTACCGTCAGTCCTCTCCCACCAAATTTGCCTCTGCCCAGTTCAATGCTGGCACCACTGCTCAGGTCAGCGATTTATTAAAATGCAATAAAGTGACAATATTTCTGGAAACCTGGAGCCATCCTGGAACTGCTCGAAGAATTCTTCTTAAAGGGACTGATTCAAGCCCCACAAAAAGTACCGTCTGCATTGATTTCAAGAGGCTTTCAATTACCCCAGAACCCTGCAGGGTTGAAACAAACGCTGAACGGGTTGTTGGCAAGGTGTGTGAGGCAAAGCCACTGCTGCCGTTCCTAACAGAGTTTGTCATTAATAGAAACACAACAGCACACTGACAGGGTAACAACACCCCTCTGTCCCATAACCGCATGCAATGAAAACTGTCACAGACTGGAGCTTTTTGAAATGTTTGAAGAGTTAAAATTCACCAAAAGTTTGGAACTTGCTGTGTTAAAACTATCAGAAAGGGCTTGTATTTACTTCTCACCCAGTACATTTTAAAAGTGCATTTTCTAAGCACTCTTTCGCGACCTGTTCCCAGAGATGACCTCCACTATCTGTGCTGGACTTGGGCATTCTTTTTTACTGAAACGAGATCTCTTTAATCAGCTTTAAAAACATTGTGAACTGAAACTGCTCTTATTTAAAAGTTTAACTTTACTTTCATCAATTTATAATCAGAGTTCCTCTGGTATGTTTGATTCCTGACAAACAAGGATAAAAGTCTTGTGCCCCCATTGCTAATGAGATGATAAAACAGCAGGGATCAAGTTTTTAATTACTACAGGCTATGCACTGGAGAGGTACCAATGATATTTTCTATTGCATGTCTAAGTTGTAACTTCAGGCTTATGACAGTCATGCTGTGTTCCTCTGCCTTTGATGATCACTCATCTTTGTCTCCTGAGAACATACAAAAATTTCTGAGCTTGGATCCTGGGGGGCTTGCAATTATTGCTGTAACCTGGCACAGGTTCCAGGGTAGTACCATTGCTGCTCAGTGAGGATCCGATGTCTGAGCAGAGGAGAGGACACGCGAAACGTTAGGAACTTTTCTTCTCAGACAATCTGGATTCGAATCTAGTTGTCCCTTTAATAATTATGCTTTTAATTAAGCTGGAGAAGAATTTAATATTGTTCCCTTTTTTCGTAGTGGAAGCACAGTCTATTACCTCCTCATACATAGCCACGGTCACAGGCACGCAGCAATACACATTTTTGGCACTAGGGGACTCGGGTCTTGGAATATTGACAATACAGGCATGTTTTTGAAGATGATCATCATTCCTACCCTCGTTTATAAGCTTGTGGAGTGAGTTTGGTTTCTTTGAATAAAATGAATACTGATGAAAGAGATTAAAATGCATTTCTAATAATAAACAGTTGCTTTATTAGGAAGAGAGAGCTGAGGCTGATAATGTTACAGACCTATCCTTCCATTCCCTAATTTTGCAGATCTCCACCACCCTGATCAACCAGCATATATTCGGCCATTATACTGGTTATTCAAATGCTTTTTTTTCCTTTTGCTCCATCCCGCTGTCTTACATAAGAGTGAATATTTCCTTTGGCTCCAGTGCAAGGCAAACAAGAGAAGAGCCATCGGTTGTGCTCACACAGGCAAAGCACAGCTGAGGCAAGAAGGAGGATGTTTGTAGGTCACGTGGAAAGTCACCTCTCTGTTGCCTCAGGACCAGCTCACTGCTTAGATCACCAGAAATTTGCGGGGAGGAAAACATCAGAGGCAGAACACTGGAAGTATCTTTCTCGCTGAGCCTCTGTGAGTTTTTTCTCTAAACACAAGGTTTATCTTCTCATGAAAGTGTTTGTGAAATCTGAATGGGAGCCCACCAGATCTTTCAAATGAAGACGAGGCTGTCCCCATAACAGGCCATGTGTCCACCAAAATTTGCTCTGAACCCACCACTGCTTCTTTTCTGCCACAGTTGCTCTGCCACTGTTCCATGGCATCCTACAGACATAATTTCCTTTATGCTGAGAGAGCATTCTGTGAAAAAATTATTTCATCTCTATTTCGTGTTGCCTTTTCTGTTTAATCTCTGCTTGATGTGAAGGATAGGTATGTCTCAGCCTTTCATCCAGCTAAAATGAAGCTGCTATTCCTTTCCTTAGTTCCTTCAGTTTATACCTCCTCTCTGCAGCTAAACCTTAACCCAGGGGGGAGTTTTCCATCTGGGGAAGGAGTGAAGACTACAGAAATCAGGACAACTCCAGAGTGAGGTGCAGTCAGCAAGGGGCAAAAGATGAGCGTGGATTCAGGAGCAGGAGGTCCTTCTTAAGGGCTGAAATACAAAATGTAAGAAATTACTTTTTCTTTGCCCGAACTTGAAGCTTTTAAATTTGTGTAAGGGTAAATAAAATACCAAAGGACATGCTTGTATGCAGAGATATTGCAGAATACTGTATGTAAGCAAACTTTAACTAATGCATTCATTTCAACAAGAGTTGTGAGTTCTGATCTGACTTGGATCCTCCAGGGACTGCACGTCAGACAAATGCTACAGAAATCAAGAGACCAGATGACCCACTTCTCTCTAGCTCCAGGATAAAACCCCACTGCTTCGGTGGCCCCAGCCAAACTGGCTGTAAATAATCATTCTTACAAAAACAGGGGGGTAACACTCACTTCAAAAAGTACTTCACAAATCTGAAAACTTCTATTAAATAACCAACCATGATTAATGCACTTGGCTGTAGAAATCAATTATATTTTAAAAGCAAATCATGAAGGAGACTTCATACTTGTTTTCTTTTGCAAGTGATATGACAGATCAAAAATGCTAACGCTACAAATGCTGTACTGACTAGAACCCAAATATAGCTTAAATGCACTGATTTATTTTACAAATGTAGGACATCCAAGGAATAAACTATTGTTCTGTAGAGGCGATCAATGGCACTTAAGAACTTTACAGCTTATATCAACTCAAACCCATGCATAAACAGAATCAAGAGACATTTAATATGCTACATAATAGAACTTGAAATGAAGCTGACCATAAAATGTGTATAATCTAAACTGCAGAAATCACTCCACTTTAATGATCTGTTCCCTAAAAACAAAATGTAAAGTGTTTAAAAGATTTAGCAAAATGTGCGCATAGATTGAATAAATCATCATGGGCATCAATTATATCTTGAAAATGGTGTACAGCTCTTATAACATCAAGGACTGGTTTTAATTACAGCTGCAGTGTAACTAATATTTTCTTAATTTTAATGAGTGTTGTCCTATTATAGGATTAACTTGTGCTGAAGCTGGAGAAACCAAAAGAATTTTCAATTAAAAAAATTGCAGACATTTGAGAGGTACACAGAGAACAGCAGATTGTTTTGAAATATATTGGATTTTGGCTCAAATGTTGTTCTACTTTCTCACTCCATGAGTCATCTCATGGGAGTACAGCAAACAAGATTGGGTCTTTTTTTCCAAAATTGTAAAAAATAAATATTGCAATGGGCTGCAAGTGCAAAGCTGTAGTAAATTCCTGTCTATACAAGAGACATTTGCATAACTAAAATGATCACAATGCATCATTGTAACCCTGAACAGGGAGGTACATCGGTAACACCAACTCTTTTAAGTTGCCTTGTTTAGTTTTAACTCCTGCTCGGCTGACATGCTGTATTTATATTCAGTATATACCACTGTGACACTGATACAGCAGCAAAACTTCATCAGATGGGCAAGGTGTTAAATGAAATATTGTGTAAAGGTCAAAGAAACACTTGTCAAACTCCCGAATCAAAAACAAAACCAAAAAACTGACTTTGCCTTTCTCATCATAATTTCAAACCATTTCAACCTTAAAAAATGATACAATTTAATTAACTACAGGCCAAGGCAGAGAACCAGTGGTTGGAGAGGTGACATCAGTCGATTGTGTGGGTGCTCTAATGTCCCCCTTTTTGCTGAGCTTACCCAAAGGGTTATCATGGTCATGGCAATTTATGGTCAGGATTTTTTTATTTTGGTCCATTCTTAGGCTACTGGTCACGACTGAGGTCTAAAGTGAGACATAAGGAAGATGGAGTTTATGATCCACAATTCATGGGAAGCAGCTGGGTTTGTATAAACACACAAAGTGTTAGTACAGAGATTAGCAGTCATCATTCAGCCTAGAAAGTGGGCTTTGAATACAAGAGGAGAAGGGACTTCATATTTCTGTTATACTAAGACTATGCTCCTATTAAAATAAGTAAGAATTCCAAACCAAAATAATCATGTTCTTGAGGCCACTGCCCCACCTCAAGCCTATGATTTCTGTGTGCTGAGGACAGAAACATTTGCATTTGGCATCTCATTTTAATTCAGCAAATTTATTTCCGCTGACTTTTTCATTAGAAGAGCTGTAGTGTGTATTGAGAATGCTATTTTGCTTATACAAAAGGAAAACTAGATAATAGGTGCTTTTTATGTCTCCTACTGCTGGACAGCCATAATATTGAAGTCATAAATGGGCAAATGTCAAAGCAGGTCTCCTACTGTGCCTGACTCCCTCTAATAATTAGGTGCTGTTTTATTGTTCTGGGACTTAGTTGTGAGTCCAGCTGTCAGCTGACATAACTGGTAATGGAAGGACCACATTCCTTATAGCAAGACAACTCCCTTCAAAATTCATGGCATATTTACAGGCGTCACATTCCCAGTGTCAGGTTTCAGGCTGTAGCTGTGCACAGCAGAATAATACCTGAACCTATGCGACCGTACTGCTAAATGCCTGTATTTGACTTGAAGAAATGATATTAATACAAAACAAGGAGGATCAAACCTCCCAGCCATCTATGAGTGGGCCTTGCATTGTTTCAAAAGAACCAAAAAGCTTCACTGCGCAGCTGGGAGCTCCCCATCGGTGGAATCAGAAAGAAGCTCCATGGAAGGAGTATCTCTGTGGTCCCCACGGCAGACTTTTGGAGCAGCAAGCCACTAACACAATTTAGGAACCTGCTAAAACGCAAGGAAAGACGGAAAAAGTCAACTGCGAAGGTTGTTGGGACCATACCCATGTGCAGACAGACAGCTCTGATTTGTATTTGCTGAAGGAAAAATGCAGCAGCCTCGCCTGTCTTGCTGCTGTTCCAAAGACGTTCTACCACCCTGCCACCCTTTCTCAGACTCTCTCTCGACTGCCGTGACACTGCAAAGGGCCAAACCCTTCTGTTGGGTCTGATAACTAATACAGGAGAACCTTCCCATCCTGACTTCCCTGTTCTTTGAAGGTTACAGGTAGCAGCACCAGCTCAGTACCCGCTGGAGAAGCTCTTGTGCCAGAGTTATTTCCTGGATGATGGGGCTTTGTGGCAATGAGGGCTGGGATCCCTGGGAACGAGGGCTCAGTGACTGAGGGGTGCTGGTGTGTGGGCTGCAGCAGGAGCTGACTGGCTCAAGGTGACTCTTCACAGGTGCCTCGCAAGGGCACAGGTCTGTGTTCCCCCACGAAGGCAGGAACGGGGCAGGGACGATCATTCTGGGCATCCAGTTTGGATGGTAACAAGAGGAAAGCACAGCTGTGGGAGCTGCTGTCCCCTCTGACACTAGTGGGAGATGTCCATGCTGTAAAAAGCGGGAAGGGTGAGTTGTCAGACACAGCTTCTTCAAGAGGCGTTCTTGAAAAGGCCGAAGTTACAACTACTGCAGCAACTTGCTACTCCAGCGCAAAGGTACTCCAGTTTAATGCTGGGGGATTATTAGCTCTTTGTGTACTTAACAAAACATGTCAGTAATGTGCTGTACAAAACCTTTCCCGTGGCAGCTGTCAGACTTGTTACAAGCTGCAGTTGAGCAACCAGTCAGGACATGTGGTTTTCTTGGGGAGAGGATTGCTCTGAGGATTGTTGTGTTGCTTTATTCCAGAAAATCAAATTAGCTCCTTGATATTCCATTTTCTAGCAATAACTCCCTACTAAAAAGGCATCCTTCTTCAGCGCAGGGAAACAAGGCAAAAATAACTCAATGTCAGGAAGAACATTCAGAAAACACTGAATCCATAACATCTCTGTCCCCAGCCTTTAGTCCAAGAAACCTCCTCTGGTGTAAGCGGCACCTTTTTTCTGGGCACAGTCTATGAGGGCAGTCCCATATTGTCAGAGGAAAGGTAAGCGAGCAGAGTTTGGCCAGAGAGTTTACTTGCCACAGCATTCTACTGAACATAGAAATTATAAAAGTTAACTGAAAAAGGCAACCACTAATAGATCAGTAAATAGTAGGAGTTGACTAACAGCCACATACTGACCCTGGTGAAGATGTTACTTCACTTTAGTGGTTATTGGAATAGGAAAAAGGCAAAGTGAAAAAAGGGGAAAAGAGCAAACAACGTATTTTTTCTGCTTTCTAAACACCAGCTAATCATTCACCCGACTTTTTGCTAGATAAGAAAGTTGTAGTAGTGGCTATTTGTGAGATACTTAATGCAGTGAGACTTTTTTTTTTAATTATTTTTGCCCAGGAGACAAATGTGTAACCATATGATTTTTCCCCCTGCTATGTTAAAAATGCATTTATATTTTTTCAAGCACACCCCGATTAAAGAGGGCACATCTGTTTTAAGTCCTTCTTTATGAAAATTACTGAGCTTCCTCTGAAAGCTTATCTTTTAATTTCGAAATTCTTTGTAGCAATAACTTAGATAATAACCAACCATATTTCTGTCTTCTTTAGGAAAAAAAAAAAAAGAGAGAGAGAAAGAAAGAAAGAAGCACTTTGAGCTTTGAACTCCCCCTCCCTCCCCTCTCTGGGTCTCCTTTGAAAAGGCCCCCCTCATTTGCGTTTAAAATGGATGTTTCATACTGCTTGATTAGTGTTCGTGTGGGATACCAGCCGCTCCGAGCCCAGGGCTCAGCTTGAGCCCTGCGGATTATTCATCAACTTCCCCGGCAGGGGGGACCCTGCCTCTCTCCCCGCTCAGCACCAAAGTCTTCAGCTTTGCTTTTTAACATTTTTTCCCCCCTTTTCACAAAGTTTTTTTTTTTTCTTTTTTTTTTTTCCCCCCTCTCCCCTCCACCCCTTCTTCCCCGTGAAGGGGTTACTTGAGGGTACGTAACACCAAATCACTTTTAATAGCAAACCTCCCCCTCCCCGAGCAGCTCTCCCGGGCTGAACAGCACAGAATGGATCGGGACGTTCTTACCATATGTCTGTCTGGTTACAACCATTGTTTAAGGCAAAGATCATTTAAATACGTAAATTGGCACTTGGAGAGGCACCCTATCACTATATTACGGCCATATTATAGCATCCTCTTTATTTCTTTTCCCCTAGGTCTGATTGATGTTTTGTTTATCATATATTAACTTAGAAAAAGATGTAGGGGACATATGTTAGGATGTGTCTGTACTAGCAATATTTCAGTAACATTTATCATTGCTATGAGCATTTTGAATACCAAGCCTATTCCAGCTCTGAGCAGGTTTTTGCAGAACTGTTATTTGACATTAGCTATCTGTTGTGTTTGTGATATTCGATTGTTATTATTAATCATACCTACCAAGGTAATGCCTCAGAACCAATGAAGAGGAGCTGTCTTTGTGCAGAACAAAAACAAATAGCAGGCAATTTTGTGTGCCTGAGATGTAGCCCACTTTTGTGTCATGTGAGCTCACAGAAGATGAGTTCCCTGCAAACCTGGGGTCTCTCAGTCCCATAAGCCATTATGGAAACAGGAATACAATTGCAACATGAAGAGTTTTTCCAGACATTAGTGAGCATATATATTTTTCTTTGCTCCTTTGTCTCCAGCTGCCTAGAGGCATTCATCCTTCCTTGAACACAGTGACTACACACAAAATTATCATGTCTACAAAAAAGCAGAATTATTTTCTTTTAACTTTACCCATCTAAACCAGGCATGAACTTTGATGATTAGTTTTGAAGAATCTATTGCTGATGAAAAGAAACCAGCACCTGCAGAATGTGACCATCCTATCAATAGTTATGCTGGAAAAGAATATCCCCTAGATTCAGCATATCCCAGTCCCACTGACAGAATCCAGATAACTAGTTCAGATCAACTCCTACCTTTGAGACAGCAGAGACTGGATGAGTTCATTCACACTTACTAAGACATAGGTTGATCTGATACAATGCTCACAATCATTCATTCTTCTCAAAATTAACAGCAACCGCAAGCTGAATTTTATCTTTTTTCCCCTACCGTCATCCCTGAAAGTTCTGAAAAAAAAGGATTTATCTTCTTTGGTACTTTTAGTGAACTATATTTCTCCTTTGGGACATCTTTAATCTGCTTACAAGGAGGTTAGTAGGAGTAAGAGACACAGCACCGTGTTATGCAGACTTTGAAAACAAGAACCTCTTTACACCCACACAGGCACCCACAGCTCCCTCTTCCCAGTGAATACAAACTAATGATACATTTTCTCGCTTTGTTACCTCATTTTTTCATTGTCAACCTCTGCCTCCTGTCTCCCCATGAAACCACTGCACGTGAAAGTCAGACGTGTTATTTTAAAACACTGCACACTGGGCCAAGCTCAAGGCTCGTGATATGTATCCAGCATGCTCCTCTGGGAATTGGTGCTTTGGTGCTCCCTCCAGGTCCTGCATTCCAGGAGGGCTCAGACACCAGTACCCAGCTGCTCAACCGTCTCTGTCCAGAAGACAGACCTGTGTAGATCTGGAAACTGAGTAGTCAAAGAAAGATTTTAGGCCTATCCAGTGGTAGACATATGCTAAAGAAATTATGCAGACTGAAGTTGAGGACTTAGGTGCCTAAATCTCTGAAAAACTTGTTTGGAGCACATTAATGCTTCTTTTGACAGCCCTTGCTGCTTCCTTACGC
This sequence comes from Sclerurus mexicanus, assembly GCA_013396755.1. NCBI lineage: Eukaryota > Metazoa > Chordata > Aves > Passeriformes > Furnariidae > Sclerurus > Sclerurus mexicanus. The sequence goes on along the minus strand of VWZF01004706.1, from coordinate 9,350 downwards.
CTCTCAATTTTGTGTCTGCCGCAGCCGTGACCACGCCAGTATCTGAGTGCCATTCAGAATTGCCTCATGTGAATTCTGCCTCTTTCTTCTTTTTCCCAGGAGGAATCCATGTAATAACTACAAAAATTTAAATGCATACATAGATATATATATATATACATATATGCATATGTATATGGACCAGTGAAACTAGTAACTGAGCTGTTTGACTCCTGCAGCCAGGAGAGGGGTGTTTTCATCACAGACATCAAAAGGAATATATGAAGGAGGTGGGGATGACAATGAAGCTGATAAGTCAAAGGATATTGCAAAAGATGTTTCAAGAGATGGAAAGACCCATTTTACAGAGTGTGCTGCATTAGAAGCAATGCAGTCCACATGAAATACTCCAGAGAGGACTCCGGGAATATCCTCTCTGGTGAGATTTCTTCGGGCCACTTCAGCAGCTTAGTGTAAATTGGCACAGCTCCACTGACTCAAATTGATTTGAGCAAATAAATAGCAACAAAAGAGACACCAAAAGAAAACCTAATGAGCCCTCAGTCGTTTTACTCAGTTGTGTCTAGAGGCACAGTGATACTTTAGAAGTGTTGCTCACAAAGCATTAGTGGTAGTGGTAAAGCCATTGGTACCAGACTCATTTCATATGTATCTGCCCCACTCAGTTCATGCCAGCGTAGCCATGGACATCACCTGCTTGATGGGACAAATATAGTATCAAATGTACTTAATAGTACGTCTATATTTGGTACGTGAGAGAGCAATGCAACGGGCAGCAACGTGGAGCAGAATTCAGTCCAGAACAGATTTTAAACACAACGGAGTTATTACATCTACAAATTACTGTTACTGACACCAGGACCTTTACTACCATATTGATGACCACTCTTTTTCACAGAAGTCCATGTGAAAATCCACTCAGCGTGATCATTTGTAACACGGGCCATCGGGCATTTGACATTTTAAAGGTTAAGCAAACCAGAATTTTTTTAAGTCATTATCTGCAAATATTCCAAGGGAAGCGAGTGAAAAGGTGACATGTGTTTTGCATGTAGGTAAATACAAACTTTAACACAACATAAAATGTGCGAGAATCATTTAAACTCAATTGCAAAATTAATTATTGGAGGTTTAAAATTGTAAAGCACCATTTGGGCTTTCAAGTATGTTCAAAATAAAGAAAATAACCCAGGTATTTATTGTTTTGCTTCAATTTACATTGATGCTATAAATAGCTGACAAGAAATGATGACAAATAAGCTATCGTAACCCTTTGGGAGTTTATTAGGTCATTTGTGAGAGGGCTGAATAGAGTCATTTGTTGCCCTCAGGTGTTTGAGAGTCTCTTTACCCTTGGGAAAGGAATTTAACAAAGGAGTGTATTTCAAAGAAGGCACTCTGTGTTTTCCACCCTTTTTCTGAAGTGTTTTCAAACACACTCCAAGCTAAAAATTCTCAGAAGTGAGAAAAGGAGGTATATATCAGATGACCCCTGAAGCAGCTGACAATCCCAGGGAGCAGAAGATAGGGTCAGATTTTAGATGCTTGAATCCCAAATACATTTTCACTATAGGAGGCCCTGATTTATTTTTGCCCCACCCACTGGGTGCAAACTTTGAAATGCACAATACAAAAGCGTTGGACTAATGCCCTACTTGCATTTTTTTATTTGGCTGAAATGTGACATGTCTTATTTTTTGTCTGCTTCCAAAAACACTGGGCAAAGTCCTTTGTTACAAAAAGACATTGCTTCTGCCTTAATCTATATATCTTCTTAATTAAATAGAGCATTAGCATTTGCTTAGGCCATAATAAAACGCGTTGTCAGGCAATATCAATATAGCCATCATAATGAATCTGCTAAAACAGCTTTAAGGAAAAAATACAGTACAGTTTTAATTGCCTGGTATCCACCTATTCCAAAAGCAATGGCCCATGCTGTCAATTCAGTGGGATGAAGGGTAGAAAGAAAGACAAAGGGAAAGGAAAAATAGAAATGAATCTGTGTATGCTGCTCAACCGCCCAGCATCACTGCTGTGTCCTTCACCCTGTTTGTCTCTGGCCATACAGGAAGGCTACAAATGGCTCAGAGATTTTTACATTTTGGTGTCAGGACTGATGTGTATTTCTTGCTCCATACAACTAGATGTTTTATTTGTAAGACCATAAATCTGGTTTTGGTGGGAATCATTAAACACTCTTGAAGTTTGGGGAAAAACTGTGTCCTTCTAAAAAATTATTTTTTAAAAATATACTTATTGACTTCTAAGGGCTGGAAGTTGGTGGTTTTTATCTTACTGGGAGGCTGGAAGATTTCACTGTGTTTTTATAGTTTCTGCCAGCCTCCTTTCCACAGCCCAGAGCCAGGCAGAAGTTAGTCTGAGAATGAGAAAAACAGAACAAAGCAATGTGAGTAGAACCTGTTTTCAAAATTCTGGATGGGGTTTTGTTTCCCTTGACAGAAGTCTGAATGAGTGGGCATTTCTGACCTACATTTTTGGGAGCTGAGTATTGTCTGTGTGTACATAACACATAGCAAAACACTGTCTGTGTTCTCGGTGCCTGCTGGCGGGCAAGGATTTGTACATTCCCAACACCCTCCAGAACTGGTTACAGAGGTTCCCAGATCATCCTAGAGAGGGTCCTCTGGATTTGGTTGCTGTATAACTCTACTGTCACTGAAAAAGCCAGTTCAAGCAGTTTATAGCTACCACAGAAACTAACAGAGTATTACAAACTTTGCACCCAGGTTTAGCAACTAGGGTCTTATTGCAATAAAGATGCCTGGCTGCTGCTCAGAGTTCCCTGGCACAGTAAATAGGACTCAGGAGGAGTCCCAAATTAGCTAGCCTAACATCTGCTTGCTGGACTTGAATCCCTTTGACCCCTTCTTCACATTTCTAGACGGATGCAGGCTTGACACAGTAAGGAAAGCTCTGCAGAGCAACAGGAATTGCACTAGCACGTGCCATGTGCTAGGAGGAGGCTTCAGTCCTTTTCCACCACTGCCAAAAATGATTTCCTGGCCTTATTCATGGCTTCAAGGGTGCACTGTCATTCACTTAGACTCCACTTGAACCCTCTCTCAAGTGAATGCCCTCCAGCTCTTGTCTTCAAACAGTGGTGTCCATCCTTTTTGATCATACAAGTCATGTAGATTTTTCAAAGGCAGAGCTGAAGCTTACAGCCCCTCTTCTCTCTCTGCTTTCTGATTTCTTGATTTCTTGCTTTCTGCACTCACTGTGCATTCAGTTCACAGGTAATTCATGCAAATAAGGCACCACTACTAGCTCAACACAACCAATGAATCAGATGCTGTTCCTGAAGAGGGATCAGAACCCCACTGCAGCCTCTGTTAATGTGGTTGCATTCCCCGTGCTCCCAGTTCCTTCACAGCTCTGGTTTAGCATATTGCCTCACTTGTGAGCCCTGAGAGGCAGGTCTAGGCTGAAATATTACATAATGAAACAATGTAGTCATCTTTCTTTCTCACACAATCTTTGCATCACTTTATTATGTGGTGCCCGTTTGTAATTCATGTTATGTGTAGGAGAAATATCCTTCCATGGTGACAGATATGCTTCCTTTAAATATGTAGCAGTAGAGATTGAGCCCTATTAATTTTAACTAACTGTGTTATATATCAGATCATTGTGATTGGTTAATTCTAAATAAGAGATGCTAAAATAAGATTTGAGGAAAAGGTTTAAAATTGAAATTAAGCCTTCATTATTTTGCTGCTCAGTAATTTAAAATTACAGTGCATTTTCTAGACAGCATCTGAAGTGCTAAGACACTGCTGAAATACTGTTGTCATAGAGAGGGTGCAATACAAGATCACAAAAGTGATTTCAGGTCTTGACAAATAAATATAGGAGGAAGAGATAAGAAACTTATAAATGTATGTGACATAATCTAGCAAAGTTTCTGTAGACTATGAACCCTCAAAGAAAATCTACAACTGCAGGCCAGGATCTTAAAGCACCCCTCAATACGGAATCCCACAGAATTGAGGGTGAGTCAGTAGAGAATTATTAATTGTTCAAATGTTATATAGCATTATAAATGTTCATCCCTGTTTTGATACCATTGCCACACTGAATTCACAAGCACCGAAACTAAAACCTGCCTTTATATATATTTTATTTGGGTCGCATACATGAATGAAGGAGTAGAACATCAGTAAATATTGACATGTGTGGAAGAAGTACATATTTAAATGCAATATCCTTTGAGAAAGGTCAGGGAGCAGCAAGTGTTCAGATTTCATTTTCCTCATAAATACAATAAAGACAGTTGCCTTCATGCAATAAAATGTTCCGATTAAATAAACTGCAATGGAAGCAGAATGCAGGGTGTGTGGTTTGGTTGGTGCAGCTAACCAGGTGTAGAAAGCATGTAGAAACGTGTCTGATACTTAGCTGTGCTCTTCCACTTCTTTCAGCCCTGCACATCAGACTTGTAGGGAGCCAGGAGCAAACTACTTTTTCTAATACCTTACTACTATACTGAGGAATTTACTCTGCCTTTTGTGACTAAGGATAACACTTGTGATTTGTGTTCTTAGTTCTCACGAAGGTCTATTTGCCCAATAACCAAGAACTCGACCCATCTTTCAGAAGAAATTCTTGGAGTAGCGTGTATTGAAATTGTTAATTCGCTTGCTTGGTGTTCCGGGCTGTGGCTGTGGGTCTGATATTGTGCACGAAGGAGTGGCCAGCCTGGTGTCCCTGTGCCAGTGACACCAACACGCAGATTCAGTGCCGTGGTCACGCACGATTGCTGTGCGACGAGGCCACTCATTCTCATGCACGGCACTGACAGAGGTTCCAGTGAAAACATTTCAGAAATGATTTTGCAACTTAAGAAAACATACTTCAGCAATTACCATTTCCTTTACCATGAAACCAAATTCACTATACATTACAGCTTTAAAGCTGAGATCTAAGGTTCAGATCAACTCTTTAATCCTGACTGTGGCTTCGGGTACTTCCTGATATTTATGAGAAATGCTCCAGGCCTGCAGCTGGGCTTTGAACAAAAAAATAATGAACTTCGTTGACTGTGAACAAAGTTCTACACTATTTTAAAGAAAGTTAAGCTGTGACATTTTTTAATCCAACACTAAATCACATAACCCAAATTCTCTGCATAATTCAGGAATGTTCAAAGCAATAAAAAGACAATTAGATCAAACCGGGTTGTTAAAAGAGCTGAAATCAATCTATCTAAACTTGAGGATTCTCGCTAGTCCCTCTCCTGAAACACTCCCATTGCTTTTTGAAGCAATGCAATATTTTACTACATAATATCTGAATCAAAATACTGTTTCAGTTCTACTCTAACATACTCCATACACTAACTCTCCATCTCCTCTTACTAGTTAAAAACATAGGTAATAATAGGTAATACAGGTAATATGTCTAATCGCTCCTCGCTCACTTCACTCAGGATTTGGACACAAAATAAATGTCAGCTAGGACCAATCTGAATTTTTGATGGGCACAAATGAACAGAAAATCATGTTAAGTTGAAACAGAACAGGAAATTTTGGCAGGGATATGGTGGTGTGTAAATAAGAGGCCATTTTCTTTTCAGGAAAAGAGGGCTCAGGGCACAGTCTGACAAAACAGGGCTCGGAATGAGCAGCGATGGTGACTGCAGTGATTAGATACCCTGGTAAACAAGCAGCACAAGAAGCCCAAACCCAGTTTGCTTCTGTTTAATCAAAACACATTGTTGTCAAGGGGAACAGGAGAAAGTCCTGCCCAGGTTTCAAGAATAGACAAGTGATGTTTTAAGAGAGGAGTTACAAAGAATAAGGGCTCAGACAAAAGAAGTAAGGATCTGAAGGATAAAAACAGAAACTAGGGCTAAAAAAACCACACTAGAGAACAGAAGGGGAAATAGAAAGTTGACAAATTTATTTTCCCTCTTCCTGAAAATACTTTCATTATATTTATTATGCAGTGAGTTGGGTATTATTTCCTCAGTAGCATTTTTTTTTTGTTTTCTGTAACATGCCTTTTGTTTTTTGTTTTGGTATATAAATACTAGTTTCCTTGCCCCCCATACTCTACCCAAGGTAGTAAGTAAATCAGGTTCCACTGTGTAGGCACATCAGTTCCTCTGTCCCAATCATCATTATAGTAAATTAAATGTGACATTAAAAACTTGCATTGGGAAGAAGCAAGACTGTTAACTCATGAAATATTATTTCAGATACTAAGTTAGTCTTTAAAACTTTGCCTCTCTCACTAATTAAGAATGTAAAAACACTGTGGTCCAGATTCACAAATACTTAATACCTACCAGAGGAACTTGATTTTCAATGCTTGGTTTTGAGAAATACCCATTTCAAAATTTCTTAACAAATATTTAAAAAAAGATTCTGGAGCAGCATGTTGGACTTTTAAAAATCTAGCTGCGCATCTGAGTTGCTGAGTTCTGTTCTGAATGGTTCCTTATTTTCTCTTGCTTCATCACAGCAAATAATGCTTTTTATTCTGCTGCCTTGAGGTATTGCCTTTTCTGGGGCTAGAATCAAAAGAGCTACCGATACCTGAACATGGTGTTACAAGAAATATATGAAGGTAAGACTTCAACTTACATTGTGAGGAGTTTGCAATGCTCTTAAACATTAAGGGTAGTGAAGTGAGTATTTTCACTAGGTACACTGAAGCCACTTATTTATTTACCATTCAGAATCCCAAAGTGCTGCTAACTACACAAGTTAACAGCTGTCTGCTGGTACAGTTCCTGGCTCCTACCTCCTCAGGCATCTTTTTCCTGTTTATACTTGTACATCAAATGGGCCTTTGGAAAAATCCCTGATTTACTTTTGTTCTGTTTTCTTTGTTCTGTTTCCATGCGGTCTTTTCCCCTTTGGAGATGACATGTATGGGAAATGGCTTATTGTAGCAACAGGAGACAGAAGGCAAAAACAATTGCATCATGGGTAAAGCAAACATCAAAGCAGAGTCCGAGCCAAGTAGCTGTGAAAAAAAATATTGCATATGTGATATTTCAACGTGTTGGAGTCCAGCTTTGGGAGGGTTTTTCTGGCAACGTAAAAAATAAAATGCAAGCAGCTGCCATTTTCAAAATCGTGTTTTTCGCAGTGTTTCTGCAAGCCGGCCTGGGCAAAGGACATGATGTACCTGTTGCAATCAGTGTGCTGCCTTTTCTACATTTGCTCTGACTACGAAAATCCATTAGGGCGACCTGTACAGCCAGTTTTAACTGGATTGGATTGCTAAAAAAAAAAGGCAAGTCTAGAAGACTGTGAAAACCAAAGTGGATCCTATCTTTCACTAAGTACTAATTAACTGTCTGACAACCCACGTATAAAAATTAAGGTGCTTATTGTTGATGTTTATTTTCAGTTTATAAGGAATTGCTCTAGGTAGCCAGCCTGATTAAGTACTTTTAACAACTCCCATCTAAAGATAATTAAGTTCTGCAGTGAAACGCAAGGAATTTGGCATTAAAAAAATAAACATTAAGCACGGCAGATATTTTAAATGAATAAACAAACATAACTCTTTCCAACACACACATTCTGCTTTCTCATGATTTACATAACATAAATGACTTTGACAACATCTTTATATTCTGTTTATCTTTAAATACTGCTGAGCCAAGAAAATCTGTATATTATGTTTCTGCAGCTTTAACCCTCTGACCCACTGGAGATTTCTGCAGGCTACAGAGCAATAACAGTTGCCACTGTGGGTGAAGAGCCCTTGGCAAGGAGTAATTACCCCTCTTAAAAGCACTGAACATGCCCCATCTAAGTGTATTTATTGAATTTGTTAAATATTTACCCAGATTTATATGTGAACAATAAAAATGGCAATCTAAGAGTACTTCAGCTATCTTTAAGCAGCAACATCCACACTTTGATAGCTCGAAAGCTCTTCTTTTTCACTTGAAAAAGAGAATCTGGTTTCCTGAGTGAGTTGCTGCACTGACATAGTAAGCTTTGTGGGCAAACTGACAATATATATCAAATAAAAAGAGATATATTATTTTAGTATTAATGTCAACAGAGTCCCCCACTTGTATGTGGAATGACAGAGAAGAAGGAAAATGAATGCTCTGCACTGCAGTCCCAGTTGCTGTGATTGTTAGAGAGAATTGTAACTCGTATTTTGGACTTCACGCAGAACTAGCAAATCCCACAAGCTTGGAAGGGGAAATTCACTCTGCAGCAATTTCTAAATGACCCCATGAGATCAGAGTGGTCTTTTATAGAGGTAAGTGTTTAATTAGGTAACGTTATCTCTTGTCCCTTGAAGTTAAGTGTCTCCAAAGGCATCACAGATCTTTAAGCAAAGCAAATATTTAAGTGTTTTACACTTAAAACCTACAGAAATGGTGCACCTGAGCCTTGGTGCTGTCTAGACATCCTGCCTTTCCACAGAAGCGTGGAAAAGCTTGCTAGAGAGTGAATTCCCACTTATTCCAAGTCCTAAGATTTGCTAAGTTCTGTTGCGCCCAAAACACAAGTTACGATTCCCTCTAACAATCACGGCACTGGGACCAGCCGCGGCCCTCAGAAAAAGGTGCTTTATTTCCCCTTTTGTTTGGTCGCTGCCCCGCCGGGGGCTGTCCCTCAGTGGAAGGAGTGTCGCTAGCGGGGTTCGAAGCGCTGCTGTTCCAGGTTGTGTCACTCCCGAGGACAGTCCCCGTGCCGGGCACCGTGTCCCCTGCCAGCGGCGCCCGTGGGCGCTCCTGTGGGGTGAGGAGCAAGTTCTAGCTCGTGCCTCAGACACCTGCACCATTACGGCCGCGGCGGTGCCGGTGCCGAGCCTCGCAGCCCTTCACCGGAAACACCGAGAGTTTTATTTCTTGCTTTATTGCTCCACCTCCTGGTTAGCCGGAGTTCGTTTCTCAAGCAAGAAGCGGCGCGGGGAGGAAATCACTTTTAAGCGGGAGCGTTCGTCTCTCGCACAGGTGGCACCAGCAGGGGGAACAGGCTGACCCCCACACGAGGCAGGGGAAGCGGGAGCTCTGAGGGGGCTTCGGGAGGGCAGGAAGCGCCGTGCCCTTCGTCTCCCCTCGGCTCTATTCGGCTGCCTTCGGCTCCCTTCGGCTCCCTTCGTCGCCCTTCGGCCGCGCTCTTCGGCCCCGCTCGGCTCTCGGCAGCCAATCGGCGCCGAGCGCGCACTCGCGCCTCGCCCCGCGGCGCGTGCAGCCGGGTCGGTTGCGCTGAGGGCGCGGCGCGGGGCGGAGCTGCCGGAGCGGCCCGCGGGAGGGGACCGGGCCTCGGCGGGTGCTAAATCCTGCGCACACGTGAAGAAGGCGGTCGGCTCCTTGCGGCTGGGTAGGGCGCGGTGTCCCCGGG